>SNQJ01S0012893.1:22577-51539 GCA_010110895.2 Picea sitchensis | reverse complement strand
TTAAATGAGGTAAAGGTCTCTGATAAAATCTCCTATTCTTTTAATTTTGAGGCTGAAATACAGAAAATTAAAATTCCCATCCCTTTGGTTGAGTTAATGAAAAATGAAACATTCAAGAAAGATATCCTCAAAACTCTGGATCCTAAATCCATATCCCCTTCTGCTGATATTCTCAATATATATGATGAAAAGCCAACTATTACTCTGGGCCAAATGATAGAAGATAGAGATGAAAGTTGTCCACCGTTTCACATCTCTCTAAACATTCATGACAAAACACTACATAATTGTTTGTTGGACTCCGGTGCTTCTCACAACTTAATGCCAAAGGCATTCATGGACAAGATTGGGTTAGAGATTACTAAGTCTTACCACGATATTTTCTCTTTTGACTCTCGAAAAGTCAAATGTCTTGGAATGATTAAGGACTTAGCTGTAACATTGACCCAAGCATCCATGAAAACTATGGTTATGGATATAGTAGTGGTAGACATCCCACCCAAATTTGGATGCTTGTTATCAAGATCGTGGATGAAGAGGCTAGGTGGCACTCTTCAAATGGATCTCTCCTATGCTACTATCCCTATTTTTGGAGGAGTAAACAAAAGGTTATATAGGGAATCACAGCTGGCATATGTAATCAGTGATGAACAAAATCTAGCCAACCATCCTATCTATTCAGTCGACACAGGTATGGGATCTTGCGTTTTACAAATTGATGATTCATTACCAGATGCATTGCTGCTTAGGAAGCCTGCAGTTCATTCCATAGAAGTAGAAGAAGATGATATTTGGACCATGTTCTTCGATGGTGCTAGTACCAAAGAATCAACAAGAGTAGGGGTGTTATTGATTTCTCCTTCAAAGAAAACTTCTCATTTGTCCTGTAAGCTTGATTTTAAAGTGACTAACAACATTGCAGAGTATGAGGCACTGCTCCTGGGATTAAATGCAGCCAAAGAGATGGAGATTAAAAGATTACATGTATTCGGAAATGCATATTTAATCATTCAGCAGATAAACAAGTTCTTTCAAGAAAAACATGTCAGGCTGAAATCCTATATAGATGAAGTTTTGAGAGTAATCCATACTTTAATAGATTTCAATATTTCATTCATACCTAGAGAAATGAATGAATTGGTTGATTCATTAGCTGTGTCATCCTGTGCTTTTATACCTACTCTACCTCCTAAATTAAATTATGAGATTCAATTAAAGTATAGGCCATCCCTCCCTGACAATGTAAAATTCTGGAAGGTTTTTGAGGACGATGCTGAACTCACTAGATTTATTGCAGTAATAGATGAGTTTGCAGATTTGCAAATTGATCAGGAGAACAAACATTACGGTGAAGCTGAGAAGCCAAAGTTCAGAAGCAAAATTGCAGCACATGAAATAGAACAACTGTTCACCAATAGAATCCCTAAAGGTTTGGTCCCTTTAGAAAAAGTTTTTGATAATAATGATGTGGCTGTCAAATTGGAAAAAGGGGAAAAAGATTAAGAACTTTTGTAGTATAATGTAGCCAGTGAACAGGATCTTAAATATGTCAACTTAGCTTCACATTTGACTGAAAAACAAAAGGCTAATTACGGAGAATTGTTAAAGGTGTTTGCTGACATCTTTGCTTGGCAATATGATGACTTGAAGACTTTCGACACTGAGGTAATTCAGCACAAGATCCCCTTGAACAAAGATACAAAACCATTTAGGCATAAACTTAGATCTTTCAATCCTATGTTTCTTCCTACAATGGAAAGGGAAATCAAGAAGCTATTGGACGCCTGCATTATCATACCTATCAGATACTCAGAATGGATTGCAAATCTTGTATTGGTCAGAAACAAGAATGGAGAGATCACACTCTGTGTGGATTTCTGAAATTTGAATAAGTTCTCTAGGAAGGACAATTACCCGCTGCCTAAGATGGAACATATTTTATAGAAGGTGTCAGGATCAAAGGTGATGTATTTTATTGATGGGTTTTCCGGATACAACCAGATTGTTGTCCATCCGGATGATAGAGAAAAGATTGCCTTTACCAATCCATGGGGTATTTTTATGTATGAAAACATGCCTTTCGGATTGATGAATGCAGGAGTGACATTCCAAAGTGTGATGGACATTGCTTTCGTTGGGGAGAAAGACAAATTCATCTTGATATATCTTGATGACATTACTGTTTTTTCAAGTAGCCATGAACATCATTTGCAACACTTGAGAAAGACATTCCTAAAATGTCGAAGGTATGGCATTTCTCTTAATCCTAAAAAATCTAATTTTGCACTCAAGGAAGGGAAATTACTTGGACATATTGTTTTAGCTAATGGGTTGAGGATCGACCCAAAAAGAGTAGAATCTATTAAAAGTTTATCTCTTCCTAGATCAAAGAAGAACATTCAGTCTTTCCTTGGAACTATAAACTTCATCAGGAAGTTTATAGAAAACTTTGCAGAACTCACAAAGCATATCACTTCTATGTTAAGAAAGAACTCAGAAGTAAAATGGACTGAAGAAGCCAAACACTCATTCAATGCTATCAAAGAAGCCATTGCAACAGCCCTTGTTTTAATCAACCCTGACTTTAACAAGGAGTTTTATATCTTTTCATTTGCATCGAAAGACACAATTGCAACAGTACTATTGCAGAGAAATGCTGATGATAGGTAGCATCCAGTTGCCTTCTTCTATAAAGTCTTGAGGGATGCTGAGGTGAAGTATGAATTATTGGAGAAACATGCATACGTGCTCATCAAGTCATTAAAAGCCTTCAGAGTTTACATCCTTCAAGTGAAGGTAATAGCTTATGTACCTTCCAGTTCAGTTAAAGATGTGCTTATACAACCCAACATAGATGGAAAAAGGAGTAAGTGGATAGAAACATTAATTGAATTTGATGTTGAGATCAAACCAACAAAACTTGTGAAAGGTCAAGGCCTTGCCAAACTTCTTGTAGAGGAAAATTGTAAACTGCTTGAGATAAATTTGGTAAGTGTAAATGCAGATAATGTTCAGTATTCAGAGGATAAAGGAAGTGAAGAAATTTTGGTCTCATCTCACCTAGCTAATTGTAAATGGTACAACCACATCATTGATTTTCTACAAACTTTATCAGTCCCTTAAGATTTGACAGGAACACAAGGGAGGGATTTAAAGCTCAAATCCATGAATTTCTGCATCAATGGAAACTTATTGTTCTGGAAAAATCCAATAGGGTTATTATTGAGGTGCATAAACCAAGAGGAAGTAGCTAGGATAATGACTAGATTCCATAATAGTGAATGTGGAGGACATCACTATTGGAAGACTACCGCACATAAAATCTTAAGAGCTCGTTATTACTGGCCATCTTTATTTTCAGAAGTGTGTGAGTTTGTGAGAACATGTGACAAGTGCCAAAGGTTTGCAGGCTAACAACAACTAAAATCCCTCCCCCTCAGACCTATTGTGGTCACAGGTCCCTTCCAACAATGGGGTCTGGACATCATAGGTGAGATTCACCTGCCTTCTAGCAGTCAACACAGATGGATCCTTGTTGCCACTGATTATTTTACAAAATGTATTGAGGCCATTCCTACCAGGAACGCCAATCACACTGTCATCATTAATTTTCTGCAAGAAAACATATTCGCCAGATTTGGTTTCCCTAAGAGGATAGTCACTGATAACACTGCTGCATTCAAAGATAAACACTTAGTAAAATTATGTGAAGAGCTGGGAGTTTAGCTAGTACATTCTACTACTTATTATCCATAAGGAAATGGCTTAGCTGAGTCATCAAATAAGAGTTTAGTCAGAATTATAAAGAAGTTTCTTGAACAAAATACCAGAGGCTGGGATTCCAAGCTAAATTTTTCTTTGTGGGTTGACAGGGTTACAAATAAAAAGTCATTTGGCACATCTCCCTTTAAGTTGGTATATGGTACTGAAGCCATATTTCCTGTTCAACTTGCACTGCGAGTTGCAAATTTTTTACAAGAAACTGACTCTGAACCAAGTGATTTAACTCGAAGGATCCATAATCTTGTAGAGTTGCAGCAAGACAGAGAGAAGCTTCTGGAAAGGACATAATTACACCAAGAAAAGATGAAGGAGATTTTCGACAAGAAAGTCAAAGAAAATATTTTCAAAACAGGGGAACTGGTCTTAAAATGGGATGCAGCAAGGTAAGAAAAAGGGAAACATGACAAATTTGATGCTCTCTGGGCAGGTCCTTTTGTCATAATAACAGTTCAGCAGAACAATACCTTTGTTCTCCAAAATCTTGCAAGCCAAGAAGTGGCAAGTGGCCCTTTCAACGGGCGTTTTCTAAAGACCTATTTTTCATAAAGGCTTTTCTTAAAGCCCTGTTTTACTTGTACATATTCTTTTCATTTTTGGTTTTTTTTCTTATTGCTTGAATAACTCCATGCCCAATGGTACTGAGAAAAACCATTTTTCAAATTTTCAAATTGTAATAAAGGCTACTGAGTCTAACTAGGTTCTTGGTGACCCCACAGGGAGGTATCCATCCCAGTTGGAGCCAAATGTTAGCTCCCAAAATGAATTAGTCACTTGGTTTCATTTTGTAGGTGATAGTATGGTCATCTGTAGGATTTTCTATTTGTTTTCAGATTCTTCTAGTGTCAAAACTTAGGTTTTAAATTCATGCCTTAGAAATAAGTTGATCCATAAAGGTTGTTTTTATAAAATTTCATGAAAATCTTTTCAGCAACTAACGCATGTTGCAAGGTTGATGTTAGCTGGTGAAATCAGCGGCTTTCAACCGTTAAGGAGTACTTTCCCGCAGACAGGCTAGCTAGTGAAAGCACAAAACACATGTTTTTCTTCCATGATTTCAGAAACTGAAAAAAAGACATGCTTGACACACGTCACATAATTATTATGAGGCACTGGTAGAAGCGAATGATGATGAGGATACCGTTATGCACGTTTTAATCATATATTATGGCGGATCATGCTGGTGATTGCATGCTTCAAGAATGATAACATTGAAGATGACGAATTCATATCCATCATCACAGGTAAAGGAGTAGTACCACTCACTCGGCGACATTAAATCGTCACTTCATATTTTGAACACGCATTGTTCAAAGGTAATATGGTATGGTTCCATATTTTAATTGGCAACACCGAGAGTTTTCACCAACGCCAAACCTTGGCTCAAGCAGGAAATTACCGTGACATTGTCTGCCAATTGTCCGAGGTTCGAGTCACAGATGGCAAGGAAACGAAGTGGTTTATTGTTGAGGAAATAATTGGATAGATTTTCATTCTTACAGTTGCATCTAGATGTGCAAAAAACGTTTCTTTGACGCAGGCTGCATGAGTTATGTTGAAAGGTTACAAAATTGTTTCCACCAAATAGTAGTTGAAGTATTTGCTAAATCATATGATGAAAACAGAGCTAGTGTGGGTTCTGTAGAAATGATAGTCGATGAATCCGCCATTTCCACAACAACCAGCTTACCCAGATCAGGACAGAGCTGGTATAAGACAATAGTAACCAAGAATTTGAATTTCAGGGTATACCTTAAGGAAGAATTTAGAGATATCACCTGGAAGAAAAGCATGCTAGTTTCTCATCTGGAAGATGAATGATAGGACTTGTTTAAAGTCATTCAACTCTATATCACCTCAGAAGGTAGGTATGACAAGCTAATGTTATATCATTTCAAACTTTTGGATCATTTCACAGGGAAGACCCTCCTGAATTTACCTTTTTTCCTCCACAAAAGCCTAACCAAAGTATGTAAAAAGATTAGAGTTGAACCTCTAAGCATAAAAAACACCCTTTGTCATTTTGTCTTGATCAAATTGATAATTCTAGAAGAACGCAGACAAAGAGGAAGGACTTGGCAACATTTTATTTTTGGGGAAGGCTTTGAGACTCAAACTCAACCCATGAATGAGCAGAAGAAAAATGGAAAAAAGCAGTTAACCCCTCATAGCAGCTCAAGGAGGAGAAGAGCTCTTCCAGGACCACCAGAGGACAGGATTTCCAAAATAAAGTCTAAAATATCAAAGAGAAAATTAGATTTTGAAAACAATTCAGAGCAGCCTACAGTAAAAAAGATAAACATTCTCAATTTACCATACACAGAATCAGAAATAGAGCCAGAGCAAGAAGATGAAAGTCCAACCATTAAAAGCCCTGAACACTCCTTGGAAATTTCACAAGACTATGAGACTTTTACTCCCATTGATGAAGGTGAAACATCAAAGAGAAAAAATTCAAAGAAATCACAAAAAATCTGGAAACTGAAAGAGGTGATTTCACAATAGGAGGTTTTCGAAAGAGTAATCAAGGAAAGATACAAATCCCTATCTGACAATTTTGCAGAGACAAATGCATCATTTGAGAAGTTGGCTCATGAGAGTGTCAAAGACAAAAAGAGAAAGACGAAAATCACCAAGGACTATAATATTTTGTGGTGGTTAGCAAAACGCCTTAAGAGGAAAATTAAGAAATTGAAGCAAAAGAGTAAGTCACATACAAATCGACAGGTACTGGCCCAGGTTGCTGTGAATATGCAGGGAGATAAATCAAATGCACACTAATTTTTTGGTAAAACAACAGTTTTGGAGGTGAAAGGTTCCTTTTTGGCCAAGACAGAACTTTCACCAGCGCAAAGGGTAAATTTACAACCAGTTAGTTGGTGAAAAGAAGAACTTTCACCAGCTAACCAATAGATCATAAGGTGAATTAGCTGGTGAAAGTACAGAAATAAATTTTTTGAAAGCTAAGTTGGAGCGAGGCAATTTTGAAGTATTTAAAAAGGGTTTGAGAGCATCGAAGGATTAACCACCTAATCAAGAAACACTCAGCATTAGAGATTCGTGGAGATTTTGAGACCAAATGCTAAATTGGTCAACTAAAGTTTCGGCTATGGTTATTAAAAGAGTACAGCTACAGGAGACAGGTGCATTTACCCTTCCACGACACAACAGAATCAAAGGTGATGAAGGACAGAGGTCGAGATCAAAACAGAAGACAGTTCGAGTTCTAGGGACTAGTCTTTGCGTATCAATTGTGTTTAGTTAGTTTTATTTTCTATATTTAGATATAGATCCAAGTTTTCAGGATCTAAAAAACCGATTGTAAAAGGCTATAAATGCCTATCGTTTCTAAGAAACAGTGGTTCAATCTGGGAGACATTTTCTAGCTATTGTACTTGACTTCTTATTCTGATAATAGAATCACAGTCCTCTTTTGTTTTCAATATTAGATTCTTTCATATATTTCATGACTCTGCACTTTATTCCAGTTTAGTTTATCCTTTAAGAACTGTCATCTTCTTATTAATCTCATAAACTTGGATTAAAGAATTTCTTACTGTCTTGTATGACCCTGCACATGGTTGTATTTGGTTATCTAGATTAGTATTCTTCATCCCCTTTTTTCAACTCTGTTGTCTGATTATTGTGCTCTAAAAGCATTGTCTTATTCAGTTACATGATAAGTGGTTACTTTCATCAGATTTTGAGTTATCCTATTGTCCCAAATATACCTAAAAACATTTTGACTTGAATTTACCAAGCACCTTTGGTCTACAACCACAAAGGGTTTCTTGGAGTGATAACAAATTGGTACCGTTGCCGGGGAAACGAAATTTATGCTATGCTTTCCTGGGATACGACATAGAGCTGATTTTTGATGATAGACAAAGATTAGACATTTTATTGGTTGTAACTATCTATCTAGCGACTCCACAAGTTCATCCTGGCTCCTAAGAGGATTAGTACCAGGGAAAATTCACAAGAATCACCTGTCACACCAGTGCCCAATCCAGAACTAATTCTCAGAAGAGGAAAAACATTTCAGGGTCAAGCTTCAAAATCAGACACAGAAGGTAATCCTCTCTTTAGTTCTGGCAAATCTACTACAGAAAAATTTGAATTGTTTTCCAAGACTGCTGATGAAAAAGCAACTATAACTATTATAGAAGAGTCAAGTCTTTCTTATCAACAGGAAAAAATTAGTGATGATGAATTGATATATTTAAAATTGGTTGAAAAAGCATCTAAAACCTTAGAAAAAAATCATAGTTCTTCCTCTCTTGAGTCTTTTCATTCATAGAAGAAAGAAGATCATTTAAACATTTACACTAGCCGCATTGCTGTAGAACATCTTCTTCAAGAGTTTTCTACTAAAGGTAAAGAAAACTTAGCTGAACAACTTGCAAACTTTTACAGGGCCTCATATAAGACCTCTTTCCCATTAGAGAATTCACCTCCTTTACATTCCCCCAGTGTTGAGGAATCAAAGAAAAAACTATCACCTCTCTCACCCCTGATCATCATGGCTGCACCACCTGCTTTGACCAAGATGCAACAAATCCTAGCTACTATATATGCGCCACTTATAATGCCAAACCCAGTATCAACTATGCCGACAAGAGACTATCTTAAGTATATGCCCAAATTCATAGGTGAGGGCGACATGACTGCTGAAGAACATATTGAGGCCTTCTACAATTATGCTGAAAACCTTAATATTTAAGAGGAAGATGTTTGGACCCGAGTTTTTGTCCAAAGCTTAGATGGCCATGCTAGGAAATGGTTCAAAGAACTCTCTGTTGGTTCCATAGCTGGCATCGAGCAATTAGATGACACCTTCTTGAAACATTGGGGTGATAGAAGATATTTTCTATACTATATCACTGAATTTGGAAATCTAAGGAAACAAAGTGGTGAGTTAGTCTCTGATTTCACTAAAAGGTTTAACCGGATGTACAATAAAATACTAGCAGAGATAAAACCTTCAGATGCCTCTGCCAAAATCACATATTTCGATTCTTTTGACTTAGAGTTCTGTTTATTGTTGAGAGAAAGGAGATCACCAACACTATCTCTGATGCAATATGCTGCCCTTGAGGTGGAATGAAATATTTTGGCTACTCAAAAGCTAAAGGGAAACTCTGATAGGAGAAGGCCGAGAAATGAAGCTTCTTCTTCATCTAGTGCTGACCCAAAGTTAGATAAAATGGATAAGATGTTAGACTCTCTAACCTATGAGATATCTAAGCTCAAGATTCAAAATAAGCAGCCTGTCAAGGGAAGAGGCACTTATGATTATGCAGGCAGAAACCCAAATCAAAATCCCAACAACTTCAGAAGAAATAATCAGCCAATGCAGATTTTGCAAAGAGAAAGAAATCCTACTAAGGATCAGAGGATAAAGGATCCTCTTCATAATGTCGTGATGGACAAATATGAAGGTGATTATAAAGAATATGGAGAAGATAATATTCATTGTGTTGGAGAGGAAACAGGAAAATCTTATCTAACACAACATGACTATGAAGAGGCATTGATGACTGAACAGATAGAGGAAAATTCTGTTGATGATGGCATTTTTTCAATGGAAGAGAAGAACAGATATAATATCATATCTAAGTATGATACTTCCCAACAGAATGCACCAGTCTCTCCCAAAAAGAGCACAACCCCTGTTAAGCAAAAAGATCAGACATCAGAGAATCAACAAACAGATCCTTCAAAATCAAATGCATCAGTTCCTCCCAAGAAGACTGTTGTCCCTGTCAAACAACAAATTTAGAAAAGTCAGAACCCTACTGACCAGCAAAGCATTCAAAAAGTTCCTTTAAATGAGGTAAAGGTCTCTGATAAAATTTCCTATTCTTTTAATTTTGAGGCTGAAATACAGAAAATTAAAATTCCCATCCCTTTGGTTGAGTTAATGAAAAATGAAACATTCAAGAAAGATATCCTCAAAACTATGGATCCTAAATCCATATCCCTTTCTGCTGATATTCTCAATATATATGATGAAAAGCCAACCATTACTCTGGGCCAAATGATAGAAGATAGAGATGAAATATATCCACCTTTTTACATATCTCTAAACATTCATGACAAAACACTACATAATTGTTTGTTGGACTCCGGTGCTTCTCACAACTTAATGCCAAAGGCAGTCATCGACTAGCTTGGGTTAGAGATTACTAAGTATTACCACGATATTTTCTCTTTTGACTCTCGAAAAGTCAAATGTCTTCGAATGATCATGGACTTAGCTGTAACATTGACCCAAGCATCCATGAAAACTATGGTTATGGATATAGTAGTGGCAGACATCCCACCTAAATTTGGATGCTTGTTATCAAGATCGTGGATGAAGAGGCTATGTGGCACTCTTCAAATGGATCTCTCCTATGCTACTATCCCTGTTTTTGGAGGAGTAAACAGAAGTTTATGCAGGGAATCACAGCTGGCATATGTAATCAATGACGAACCAAATCCATCCAACCATCCTATCTATTCAGTCGACACAGGTATTGGATCTTTCATTTTACAAATTGATGATTCATTTCCATATGCATTGTTGCTTAGGAAGCCCAATGTTCAGTCCACAGAAGTAGCAGAAGATGATATTTGGACCATGTTATTCAATGGTGCTTGTACCAAAGAATCAACAGGAGAAGGGGTGGTATTGATTTCTCCTTCAAAGAAAACTTCTCATTTGTCCTTTAAGCTTGATTTTAAAGTGACTAACAACATTGCAGAGTATGAGGCACTGCTCCTGGGATTAAATGCAACCAAAGAGATGGAGATTAAAAGATTACATGTATTCGGAGACGCATATTTAATCATTCAGTAGGTAAACAAGTCCTTTCAAGCAAAACATGTCAGGCTGAAAGCCTATGTAGATGAAGTTTTGAGAGCAATCCATACTTTTACAGATTTCAAGATTTCATTCATACCTAGAGAAATCAATGAATTGGATGATTCATTAGATGTGTCAGCCTGTGCTTTTATACCTCCTCCACCTCCTAAATTAAATTATGAGATTCAAGTAAATTATAGGCCATCCCTCCCTGACAATGTAAAATTCTGGAAGTTTTTCGAGGACGATGTTGAACTCACTAGATTTCTTGCAGTAATAGATGAGTTTACAGATTTTCAAATTGATCAGGAGAATGAACATGATGGTGAAGCTGAAAAGACAAAGTTCAGAAGAAAAATTGTAGCACATGAAATAGTACAACTGTCCACCAATAGAATCCCTAAAGGTTTGGTCCCTTTAGAATTTTTTTTTGATAATAATGATGTGGCTGTCAAATTGCAAAAAGGGGAAAAAGATTAAGAAGTTTTGTAGTATAATGTAGCCAGTGAACAGGATCCTAAATATGTCAACTTAGCTTCACATTTGACTGAAAAACAAAAGGCTAATTATGGTGAATTGTTAAAGGAGTTTGCTGACATCTTTGCTTGGCAATATGATGACTTGAAGACTTTCGACACTATGGTAATTCAGCACAAGATCCCCTTGAACAAAGATATAAAACCATTTAGGCAGAAACTTAGATCTTTCAATCCTATGTTGCTGCCTACAATGGAAAGGGAAATCAAGAAGCTATTGGACGCCCGCATTATCATACCTCTAAGATACTCAGAATGGATTGCAAATCTTGTACTAGTTAGAAAGAATAATGGAGAGATCGGACTATGTGTGGATTTCAAAAATTTGAATAAGTGCTCTAGGAAGGACAACTACCCGCTGCCCAAGATGGAACATATTTTACAGAAGGTGTCAGGATCAAAGGTGATGTCTTTTATTGATGGGTTTTCCGAATACAACCAGATTGTTGTCCATTCGGATGATAGAGAAAAGACTGCCTTTACCACTGCATGGGGTATGTTTATGTACGAAAATATGCCTTTCGGATTGATGAATGTAGGAGAGACATTCCAAAGGGTGATGGACATTGCTTTCATTGGGGAGAAAGAAAAATTCATCTTGATATATCTGGATGACATTACTGTTTTTTCGAGCAGCCATGAACATCATTTGCAACACTTGAGAAAGACATTCCTAAAATGTCGAACGTATGGCATTTCTCTTCCTAAAAAATCTAATTTTGCACTCAAGGAAGGGAAATTACTTGGACATATTGTTTCAGCTAATGGGGTGAGGATCAACCCAAAAAGAGTAGAAGCTATTAAAAGTTTATCTCTTCCTAGATCAAAGAAGGACATTTAGTCTTTCCTTGGAACTATAAACTTTATCAGGAGGTTTATAGCAAACTTTGTAGAACTCACAAAGCATATCACTTCTATGTTAAGAAAGAACTCCGAAGTAAAATGGACTGAAGAAGCCAAACACTCATTCAATGCTATCAAAGAAGCCATTACGACAACCCCTGTTTTAATCAGCCCTGACTTTGACAAGGAGTTGTATATCTTTTCATTTGCTTCGAAAGACACAATTGCAACAGTGCTATTGCAGAGAAATGCTGATGATCAGGAGCAGCCAGTTGCCTTCTTCAGTAAAGTCTTGAGGGATGCTGAGGTAAAGTATGAATTATTGGAGAAACAAGCATACGCGTTCATCAAGTCATTAAAAGCCTTCAGAGTTTACATCCTTCAAGCCAAGGTAATGGCTTATGTACCTTCCAGTTCAGTTAAAGATGTGCTTATACAACCCGACATAGATGGAAAAAGGAGTAAGTGGATAGAAAAATTAATTGAATTTGATGTTGAGCTCAAACCAACAAAACTTGTGAAAGGTCAAGGCCTTGCCAAACTTCTTGCAAAGGAAAATTGTAAATTGCTTGAGATAAATTTGGTAAGTGTAAATGAAGATAATGTTCAGTCTTCAGAGGATAAAGGAAATGAAGAAATGCAGGTCTCAGTTCACCTAGCTAACTGTAAATGGTACATCCACATCAGTCATTTTCTGCAAAATTTATTAGTCCCTTCAGATTTGACAAGAACATAAGGGAGGGCTTTCAAGATCAAAGCCATGAATTTCTGCATCAATGGAAACTTATTGTTCTGCAAAAATACAATAGGGTTATTATTCAGGTGCATAAACCAAGAGGAAGCAGCTAGGATCATGATTGAATTCCATAATAGTGAATGCATAGGACATCACTATTGGAAGACTACCGCACATAAAATCTTAAGAGATGGTTATTTACTAGCCATCTTTATTTTCAGATCTGTGTGAGTTTGTGAGAACATGTGACAAGTGCCAAAGGTTTGCAGGCTAACAACAACTAAAATCCCTCCCCCTCAGACCTATTGTGGTCACAGGTCCTTTCCAACAATGGGGTCTGGACTTCATAGGTGAGATTCACCCGCCTTCTAGCAGTCAGCACAGATGGATCCTTGTTGCCACCGATTATTTTACAAAATGGATTGAGGCCATTCCTACCAGGAATGCTAATCACACTGTCATCATTAAGTTTCTGCAAGAAAACATATTCGCCATATTTGGTTTCCCTAGGAGGATAGTCATTGATAATGTTGCTGCATTCAAAGATAAACACTTGGTAAAATTATGTGAAGAGATGGGAGTTCAGCTAGTACATTCTACTACTTATTATCCATAAGGAAATGGCTTAGCTGAGTCATCGAATAAGATTTTAGTCAGAATTATAAAGAAGCTAGTTGAACAAAATACTAGAGGCTAGGATTCCAAGCTAAAATTTGCTTTGTCGGCTGACAGGGTTACAAATAAAAAGTCAATTGGCACATCTCCCTTTAAGTTGGTATATGGTACTGAAGCCATATTTCCTGTTCAACTTGCACTGCCAGTTGCAAAGTTTTTACAAGAAACTAACTCTGAACCAAGTGATTTAACTTGAAGGATCCATAATCTTCTAGAGTTACAGCAAGACCGAGGGAAGCTTCTGGAAAAGACAGAATTACACCAAGAAAAGATGAAGGATATTTTCGACAAGAAAGTCAAAGAAAATATTTTCAAAACAAGGGAACTGGTCTTAAAATGGGATGCAGCAAGGAAAGAAAAAGGGAAACACGACAAATTTGATGCTCTCTGGGCAGGTCCTTTTGTCATAACAACAGTTCAGCAAAAAAATACCTTTGTTCTCCAAAATCTTGCAGGTGAAGAAGTGGCAGGTGGCCCTTTCAACTAGATTTTTCTAAAGACCTATTTTTCATAAAGGCTTTTCTTAAAGCCCCGTTTTACTTGTACATATTCTTTTCATTTTTTGTTTTTGTTATTATTGCTTGAATAACTCCATGCCCAATGGTACTGAGCAAAACCATTTTTCAAATTTTCAAATATTAATAAAGGCTACTGAGTCTAACTAGGTTCTTGGTGACCTCACATGGAGGTATCCATCCCAGTTGGATCCAAATGTTAGCTCCCAAAATGAATAAGTCACTTGGTTTCATTTTGTAGGTGATAGCATGGTCATCTGTATGATTTTCTATTTGTTTTCAGATTCTTCTAGTGTCAAAACTTAGGTTTTAAATTCATGCCTTAGAAATAAGTTGATCCATAAAGGTTGTTTTTATAAAATTTCATGAAAATATTTTCAACAGCTAACGCATGTTGCAAGGTTGATGTTAGTTGGTGAAAGAAATGGCTTTCAATGGTTAAGGAGTACTTTCCCGCAGACAGGCTAGCTGATGAAAGCGTGAAACACGTGTTTTTCTTCCACGATTTCAGAAATTGAAAAGAAGACATGCTCGACACACATCACATAATTATTATGAGGCGCTGGTCGAAGCGAATGATGATGAGGATATCGTTATGCATGTTTTAATCAGATATTATGGAATACTGTGCTAGTGATTGCATGCTTCAACAATGATAACATTGGAGATGATGAATTCACATCCATCATCACAGGTAAAGGAGCAGTACCACTCACCTAGTGACATCAAATCAACACTTTATATTTTTAACACACACTATTCACAGGTAATATGGTATGGTTCCATATTTGAATTGGCAACACTGATATTTTTCACCAGCACCAAACCTTGGCTCAAGCAGGAAATTACCGTGACACTGTCTGTCAATTTTCCGAGGTTCGAGTCACGGATGGCAAGGAAACAAAGTGGTTTATTGCTGAGGAAAGAATTGGATAGCCTGTCATTCTTACAGTTGCATCCAGATGTGCAAAAACGTTTCTCAGATGCAGGTTGCATGAGTTATGTTGAAAGGTTACAAAATGGTTGCCACCAAATAGCAGCTAAAGTATTTTCTAAATCATATGATGGAAACAGAGCTAGTGTGGGTTCTGTAGAAATGATAGTGGATGAAGCCACCATTGCCACAACAACCAGCTTACCTAGATCAGGCCAGGGATGGTTTAAGACAACAACAACCAAGAATTTGAATTTCAAGGTATACCTTAAGGCAGAATTCAGAGATATCACCTGGAAGAAAAGCATGCCAGTTGCTCATCTGGGAGATGAATGGCGGGACCTGTTTAAAGGCATTCAACTCTATATCACCTCAGAAGGCAGGTATGACAAGCTAATGTTATATCATTTCAAACTTTTGGATCATTTCACAAGGAAGACCCTCCTGAATTTACCTTTTTTCCTCCACAAAAGCCTAACCAAAGTATGTAAAAAGATTAGAGCTGAGCCTCTAAGCATAAAAAAGACCCTTTGTCATTTTAGCTTAATCAAACTGATAATTCTAGAAGAATTCAGACAAAGAGGAAGGACTTGGTAACATTTTCTTTTTTGGGAAGGCTTTGAGACTCAAACTCAACCCTTGAATGAGCAGAAGAAAAATGGAAAAAAGCAGTTAACCCCTTAGAGCAACTCAAGGAGGAGAAGAGCTCTTCCAGGACCACTAGAGGATAGGATTTCCAGCATAAAGTCTAAAAGATCAAAGAGAAAATTAGATTTTGAAACCAATTCAGAGAAGCCTACAGTAAAAAAGACAAACATTCTCAACTTACCATACACAGACTCGGAAACAGAGCCATAGCAAGAAGATGAATGTCCAGCCATTAAAAGCCCTAAACACTCCATGGAAATTGCACAAGACTATGAGACTTTTACTACCATTGATGAAGGTGAAACATCAAAGAGAAAAAAGTCAAAGAAATCACAAAAAATTAGGCAACTGAAAGAGGTGATTGCACAACATGAGGTTTTGGAAAGAGTAATCAAGGCAAGATACAAATACCTATTTGACAATTTTGCAGAGACAAACGCAACATTTGAGAAGTTGGCTCGTGAGAGTGTCAAATACAAAAAGAGAAAGAAGAAAATCACCAAGGACTATAACAGTTTGTGGTGGTTAGAAAAACACCTTAAGAGGAAAATTAAGAAATTGAAGCAGAAGAGTAAGTCACATCCAGATCTACAGGTACTGGCCCAGGTTGTTGTGAATATGCAGGGAGATAAATCAAAGGCACACTAAGTTTTTGGTAAAAAAACAATTTTGGAGGTGAAAGGTTCCTTTTTGGCCAAGACAGAACTTTCACCAGCGCAAAGGGTAAATTTACAACCAGTTAGCTGGTGAAAAGCAAAACTTTCACCAACTAACTAGCAGATCATAAGGTGAATTAGCTGGTGAAAGTACAAAAAGAAAATTTTTGAACGCTAAGCTGGAGCGAGGCAATTTTGAAGTATTTAAAAAGGGTTTGAGAGCATCGAAGGATTAACCACCTAATCAAGAAACACTCAGCATTAGAGATTCGTGGAGATTTTGAGACCAAATGCTAAATTGGTCAACTAAAGTTTCGGTTATGGTTATTAAAAGAGTATAGCTACAGGAGACAGGTGCCTTTACCCTTCCATGACACAATAGAATCAAAGGTGATGAAGTACAGATGTCAAGATCAACATAGAAGACAGTTCGAGTTCTAGGAAATAGTCTTTGCTTATCAATTGTGTTTAGTTAGTTTTATTTTCTATATTTAGATACAGATACAAGTTTTCAGGATCTAAAAAATTGATTGTAAAAGTCTATAAATGCCTATCGTTTCTAAGAAACAGTGGTTCAATCTGGGAGACATTTTCTAGCTATTGTACTTGACTTCTTATTCTGATAATAGAATCACAGTCCTCTTTTGTTTTCAATATTAGATTCTTTCATATATTTCATGACTNATAAATGCCTATCGTTTCTAAGAAACAGTGGTTCAATCTGGGAGACATTTTCTAGCTATTGTACTTGACTTCTTATTCTGATAATAGAATCACAGTCCTCTTTTGTTTTCAATATTAGATTCTTTCATATATTTCATGACTCTAAACTTTATTCTAGTTTAGTTTAGCCTTTAAGAACTGTCATCTTATTATTAAGCTCATAAACTTGTATTAAAGAATTTCTTACTGTCTTGTATGACCCTACACATGGTTGTATTTGGTTATCTGGATTAGTATCCTTCATCCCCTTTTTTCAACTCTGTTGTCTGATTATTGTTCTCTAAAAGCACTCTCTTATTCAGTTACATGATAAGTGGTTACTTTAATAATCTTTTGAGTTATCCTATTGTCCCAAATATACCTAAAAACATTTTGACTTGAAGTTACCAAGAACCTTTGGTCTACAACCACAAAGGGTTCCTTGGAGTTATAACAAAAGTTAAGGAAGATTTGAAGGTATGTGATCATATACACCAGGTCTATTACAAAGTTACAAATCATGTTTGGATGATGAAATTTATGAGGGATTTTGGTTAACGAACATGTTGGGTACATGGTTGAGACAAGTAGTTGATGAGTTGGCACATACATAAGGTGTATAGTTGATGATGTTCATACATATTGATGAGTCATAGTTGATGAGTAGTTGAAGCATGATTAGTACATGGTTGGATGCATGTGTTTGTGGTATAGGTTGATTAAAGGTTGTTTGGTACAGGTTGGTGCATGGTTGATGCACTTTTTTATGGTAGAGGTTGATTACAGGTTGAGGTACAGGTTGATGCATGGTTGATGCATGGTTCATGTTTATTGGTACAAGTTTACAACGATATATCTCACAGTGATAGTGTGGCAGTGGTTCCATCATTCTAATTCTACCATAGGGCGGTTGGATGAGGCAAGGATAGGTGGTTGTAGCCACCTTCCGGTTGTAGTCGGAGAACATAGGGTGTTGTATCCTCCTTTTGGTTGTAGCCAGAGAATAGGGGAGTTGGAGCTTCCTTCGGGTTTTAGCCTGATAAACAAGGGGGTTGGAGCCTCCTTCCAATTGTACCTAGAAAACAAAGGAAGTTGGTGCTTCCAATGAATGTAATTCTTCAAGACACAAAATAGAAATAATTCTGTGGTTTTCTCCTGCTTTGTGTTTCCACGTAAAACATTGGTGTACTTTTTATGTGTATGATTGTTTATTTGTTCATTTCTTATTTACTATAAATTTATTGGATGATAATGATACATTGATATAACACTTGTATTATATGGTTAAAAAGGATTCAATATCTCTATTACTAATTCACCCCCCCTCTCAGTAATCCAACACCCTAATCTTCTAAACTCAACTCCAATGACGATCATAATCCGGAACAGATAAAAATGGGCACATGAAGGCCACTGGTTCACAGGAGTGACAATATAGTTGTTTTTCTTAACAATATTGACTGTCTGAGCTATCACATTTAGAATTTTATATTTTAACTTCATTCAATATACACAAATTATAAATTTATGTACATAATCCTTTATCTTTTCCAATAGAAAATTTGCTCAATTATATTAGTAAACATAATTTTTTACATCTTCTTGACCATATCTGTATTCAAGAAAAAACATATATAACTTTCCATATAGTATCTGAAAGATTCCAAAAAGTAAACTTCCTGATATATATCCTTACATTTCCATAAACCTTGAGTCGAATATGAAGTATCACATAAAATATTATTCCAACACTTTACCATATGTTTAGAATCATTTCAAACAAAAAACTGACAGGAGACTCATAACTAGAAACCTTGTTCAAACAAGGAGAACTATGGACATAAACTAGAATAGATTGATGTGTCCATTGGAACCTTCAATTCCATTTACCCACTTGTAAAATGTAATTCTTCCTTCAGGTTCTTGTAAATCTTACTTGGAGAGTAGATCCGCCTCCTTATTATATTCATGGTAAATGTGTTGGAAAATGATTTCATGAACTTGGTTTATTAAAGCCTTGATTCTAGGCTTCCATCCTTCAATAGAACAAGCCCACAGTATACCTCTTTTATTTAGCCAATCTATTACAACTTTTGAATCTCCTAGGATCTGGAGTTTGTGAAGAGACAATTTTTTTCCAACAATAATGTTTCCCAAACTCCCCAAAAATCTGCCTTTGTATTAGTACCTTTCCCACAATTGAATAGCCACCTATAAAATGATAGATCAGGTGTTTTGAAGACCCCTCCCTCTCCACAATATTTTCCATTTGATTGTGCAACACCATCAAAATAGGCTATAGTAGTATAATAATGTTGTTTAATGAAGCAAGATCGAAATGAGATTGGTTTTTGGGAGGTCGTTGGTCTTTTTAGTGAGCAAAGTGTCTTAGTAACCACCGATAGTATTGATGGAGATTTTCCTTCCAAAATGGATGAATTCCTTTCTAACCAAATATACCAACAAATGAGTGCAGCTAAAATGAATGGGATCATCTTTTCCATTGTCCAGTTTAAGAGACATTCTACCAGAGAATTCCCATTACATACTTTTTTTTATCTTTTTACCAATTTGTATTTTATCCCAAATTTATTTTGTAAAAGAGAAATGTATGAAGAGATAAGTTGGATCTTTAGAATCCTTCTTGCATAATTGGTGTTGACCTGGACCTACCCATCCTCTTTATTGTAGATTAACCCAAGTCAAAATTTTATTCTCTGTTGCCAACCATATAAATAGTTTTATTTTTAGTTGGATATCCCATTTCCAAATTCTTTGTCTTCATCCACCTAAAATCGACAAGATCTGAGTGGATAATATATAAAAATATGCATTTCTTACTGTGAGATAACCGGAGGAGTCCCCACCAGTCCACATCATTTTATCTTCCTTATCCTGGATAGAGGCTCCAGAACTAATAAGAGAAATATGAAAGTGATCCCATTCTGCTGTCAACTCACCTGTAATGTCCATCTCATAGCTATAGATCCAATATGCCATCTGGGAGGATTGTGCTTGTTTTCCCCAGGCCTGGGCCAGTACTAATTTTTTTTTATTTCTAATTACATAAATAAGTGTTTGGGAGATAAAGGATTTATCTCCCATCCCCAAGATTTTGTCTCTGCTAAGAAAAAAATGATGGCCCGATCCTGGATTCCAACTACTCTAGTTTGTAATCAAGTGGACTTACTTTAATATATTGTTCCATATTTTAGAGGTCGCTAGATGATGACAAGAAGTTGATCTGAACCAATGTTTGACCGTTGTAAATGGGAGATATTATATTTTATTACCTTATGCCATATGCCATCCCTCATTAAAATGCTCTCGAGAGTATTGGCAACCAAGGATTTACTAAAGGATAATATATTTCAAAAACCCCAACCACCACAGTGCTTTGGTTTTGAAAGTGTTTGCCACCAACAAAGATGATAACGGTGTGTCTCACTATTCCCATTCCAGAGAAAATTAAACATGATTTTCCTTAACATGTTCAATATCGACATGGGTATGGATGCCAAGGACATCCAGTATGTCGATTGGATTTCCAGGACTGATTTCAATAAAATATACCTTCCACCCAATGATAACCACCTATTGCATCAATGCCATATCCCTTTTTCCACCTTTTCCAACAACCAACTCTAGTCTTCTCCTTTATGTATTCTAGTCTTTAAAAAATAACCAAGGTATTTAAAACCCAAAGTGAGATCCGAGAAGGTGAAAGAGAGTAATTGTTTGAAAGGAATTAAATCTTCTCTGATAGCACTTCAAATAGAACTGTGGATTTTTTTTCATTTAACATTAATCCAAAATCTTTACAAAATAGTTTAATGTGACTATCAATCTCCAACTCCTCCTACATAGATGCATTAGTCATAATTAATACATCATCAAAAAATAAGTGAAGGATTTTGATAATTCCGGAAACTTTTATGCCTGACAACTTCCCATCCCGTTTGCTTTCTTTTAATAAAATACTTAGACCCTCCATAACTAGAATAAATAACAAGGGGTAAAAAGGGAACCCTTGTCGTAAAACTCTTCCACTTCTGAAAAATTCAGTATCCTCCCCATTAAGTAAAGCAATAAAAGACGTTGAATCCACACAAATCATAATCTAGTTTGTCAAAGGAATACCAAAACCCACTTGAATTAATATCATCCCTAAAAAGTCCCAATTTATACATTCGTAATATTTCTGTAGATCCAACTTCAATATGAGAGACTTTAAGTTTTTGTTTTTTATGCTATGTAAGAATTCATGTGTTGTTCCAATTGCATCATGGATCTGACGACCTTTTAGTAAGCCCAGCTGCTCAGCCGAAAGAGATCTGGAGAGAATCAGTTTAATTTGATTTGCAATAATTTTGGATATTAATTTATATATGAAATTACATAAGGAAATAGGCTTGAAGTCCCAAAAGGTAACATGATTATTTACTTTTTGAATCAAGGATAAAAATTCATAATTAAGGCATCCAACAATGTAACCCCTTGATCTCAATTCCTCAACCATCAATAAAATATCCTCTCCAACTAGATCAAAGAAGTGAATAAAAAACTCAACTGTCCAACCATTGTGCCCTGGAATTTTATCCTTTTTAAACAAGGATAATACCTCTTTCAATTCATACAAATTAACAGGACCATGAAGTACTGTCTCTTCCTCCTCATTTACCAAGCAGGAGAAAAGGCCCGCTACCCTGACTTGATCAATTAGATGTGGCTAGTCCTAAGACTTAAACAAATTTTTAAAATATTTTGTTGCCTCCTCTTTTAAAGCCTCTTGTCCATTGTGTAATGTCCATGTATCATCTATAATCTCCCATAAATGTTTTCTCTTTCTCATGTGACTGGCGAATTGGTGGAAAACATCATGTTTTTATCACCACTATGGATCCAAATATCTCTGCTCCATTGTATCCATAGTTCCTCTTTTTCTTTTAGTTACTTATTCCTTTCAAGTTCAATATTTATAAGGCTACTTTCCACCTCTGGTGTCATAGTGCCTACCGACAAGGTTTGCAATGAAACTTTTATTTTTTCCTACAACTCCAGATGTTTCGGATCCCGACATTGTCGTCCTCCTTCCGATAAATACTTCTGATCATTCCACACTTTAAAAACAATACTATTAAAGTCATTTTCTAATAGCCACTGAGAATTAAATTTATAGGGATGTGCCTTGTAAAGTGGGGTGATCTCCAACTATAATAGAACTGGGGTGTGATTTGAGACAAATGGGTACTCCACCCAGGCTTTGTAGAGGCCCACACTATTTAAAATATCTTTAGATATTAAGGTCCTATCTGGTCTCTTATAAATTGAGTCGGGTCCAATTTGCCCATTTCTCCAAGTAGGTACAATCTTATCAGGCTAGAGATCAATGAGTCAGTGAGCTTGGAAGAAAGCCCTAAAGAAGCCTTCCAAGGGCCCTAATTTTTTCTACCCTCCCCAGACTGCTTCATTCGAGACAATTAAATTCATATCCCCTACGACTACTAGATTTTTAATTGAGAGAAAACCACAATCTGCCAAAATATTCCAAAATATTTTAAGCTTCGAGCATGGACCATAGATATTAAGTAAATTAATCTCTATTTTACTTGCAATAACAAAAAATGTTAACAAAATGCCACCAAAAGAGAGGTAAGGTACCAAATTATAAATGTTTGTGTCCCATGTAACCAACATACCACCTGAATTACCGACAGATCTTATTGCACAGGGTACTTAGTTGGGACGCAATTTGTTCATAAAAGACCTAGATTTTTGTTCATGGACCAAGGTTTCCTGTAGAAAAATAATATCAGGGTGGGAATTATCCAATAAACGATGAACAGAGGAAGATTTTAGGGATCCCCCAATCCCTCTGAGGTTAAGGGAGAGTAATAATATTACTTTTCCCTTGCCAAGGATTTCATTTCTCTAATTTCCCCGCAGTCAGACGTAGGTGGAAAAGTAACAATAGGCAAAGTAGTCGAGGCCAAATTTTCTTCTGAGCTCTTCTGGTCTTTGTCAGTGAATATTCAATTCCCATTTCCCTTAACCAGGCATAATATTTCCTTGTCTCTTTAGGTCGAGAACTCGAAGTAATAGTTTCCCCATTAATTGCAGAAGGATCATAAACCAAGTTTCCAAAATATGTAGGTAACTGGACAAGAGGGTTTGTTTCTCATAAGAAGGGGAGTAATGAATCCAGAAAAGCACTAAGGGATGTGTCATCCTCTTCTGTTTCTCGATAGCAAGGAAGTGGAGTAGGGTCTTTAGATAGTTGGATTTCTACAGGAGGGGAAGTTATCGACTGAAAAGGTTCGGCAGGACACGAAAAAGGGTCAGACTGCACCTCCAAAACTGGTAAAGTATCGAGACACATAGTAGATTTATAGCTATCCACCCCTTGACACCCAGAAGAATTGAATTCACTATCCTTGTGAAAAAATGAACCCATAGATATAGGTTTTGTAACCTCCCTATCCACACCAGAGGAAACTGCCACATTGGAGATAATGTTTTTCAAAAAAATAGAAGCATCCAATGTATCCTTCTCCCATAATGATAAGGAAGAATATAAATAGGGACAATGATGTTTCAACTTACCCAATAGAGAATCCAATGGTTCAGAAAAACTTGGAACCTTTGGCGAAACATACTGAGTCCCGACCCATACATAGTTAGCTCCAGGAGAAGATCTGCCAATGTCTCTATGATGTGTTGTATCTTCCGAGACCTCCTCCTCTACCCAACCACTACACTACAATCCCTTCACAAATGACTCGTACTGCGACAGAGACTACAAAAGAAACAAATTCCAAGGTAATCCAGCTTTTGTGTAATCCGTCGGCCCCTCCATTCTATTTCTAGTAACTCTGGAAGTCTTCTATAAATTTCCATCTCGACTAAAATTTTCCCCATCTTCCTGTTCGGTGCGGAGAGTGTCAGTTTGTCAATCATGATAAAGGTACCCAGTGAGTTCCCTATCTCCACCAAGGCTCCTTCATTCCATAATGGTCATGGTAAATTGCGGAGTAAAACCCACAGATGGTGATGTTGAAAGTATTTCGTCGTCGGGTAGAAGGCTACTCTCCATCGCTTCAACATTAAGCTATATCCACCAATAACCCACTTGTTATCCAAAAGTTATATCAAGTCATTAGAAGAATTGAAGATGAAACGAAATCGACCTTTTGTTAAGTAAATAATTTTTGGTATGTTTCCTAAAATGGGTCCCCAGGTTTGCTCGACCCAGACAGGGAGTGAAACCTTACATAAATATTTGTAGGATAAATGACCAAAGAAACCACACAAGACCAACCTACAGGTCTCCTCGAGACCAATAACAGACCCCAATACCATCCTGTTTAAAACCTTGTTGTCCTTTTACTGCCTACGCCTCCCCCCATACCTACTAGAGTTCTTACCCACCTTTCTCTGTGAACCAAGGGAGCCTGTAATCTTAAAACCCTCTTCCCGAACGCTCATAGAGTTAAACTTCTCCACTAAAGGAAAACTTACCGAACGCCCAAGAAGAAAATCAAAGAATGAGGGAGCAACACCAAAACTTTTGTTATTTGAGGTAGTAGGTAGTGAGGTCAAATCTATATTCGAGGGTATTAATGTACTATTACCCTTTCCAACAGAGTATGTAGTAGCGAAAATACCTTCCTTCTGCCAAAGGGCCTCGTTAGTTGTGCTCATTAGTGCACTGACATCTACAACTAACCCTGCATGTTGTGGAGTTTCCATAACTTCCCACCTAGGCTCCACTGAGCTCGTCCCCCCAAGAGTTCTCAACAACATCCCAGTTCCCAAGGATCGTAATAAATGGAGAAATAAATGAAAATGTTAATAGTTAACTCTTCCTTCCATTAAAGAGTCAAGTTCTGCCACCTGGGCTCCAGTGATGACAACCCTTAAGTGCCTCAGATAACATAAAGTTTCCAAAGATAGTAATTAAGGTTTATAAGAATACGTGGGATAAAAAATATATTGTGTAACAATAGCTAGAGGAGGTGTGTATATAGACCTCCACAGCTAACGACAATCCAACTGAAAAAACCAGTACCTAGGAGGAAAAACATCTAAGTTTGAACCCCCAAAAATAGTCGAGAGAGTCTCCAACTACCAGGTAACCCTATTAACAGAAGAGAAAAATCTGAGAGTTAAAACCCATCTATGAAGTTGTAGCTCCTACGCCAAGGCGAGAGAAAAGGAAGGCCGAAAAACAAGAGGATAAAACTAGAAAATGTCACTAAACCTATCCACCAATGTTGAAAGTTGATACGACTAAATAGAACATTTATAAAACCATCCTCCCTTCATCATGCTCGACTTCGATATTGTGTAATACATCGGCTCCCGTTCCATATTCTTTGGTTCCATCTTTAGCTCCGGTTCCCGACTGAATTGTAGCTTGATGAGAAGGATTTGTGCATTTGTTGTTGCACCAACCAACATCAAATTTCGGTCTTTCCTATTTTGTGGTCCAAGTATGATCAAGTACTTAATGTACAAGAACAAGATAATCATTTATCTTAAAAAGAGTATTCAAAGTAATTTATATGTGTTAAAAATCGATATTTTAACTTTATACACTGTACATAAATGACAAGTATTCAAAGTAACTTATTAGCATGTGTTATAAATGGATATTTTAACTTTATTAATGTACATAAATTATAAGTTAATGTGGAAGGGAAATAAGAAAAATATTAAAAGTATATTTCACTTTTGTTTTTAGTATCTTGAAAAAAAAGTAAATATATAAAAATTTAAATATAAAATAAACTTTTTAACTTAAAAATCAATTATTTGTGATGATGATGATTAACATCTATTGATATTAACATGTTAAATATTTCTAAAATAGACGATTGGAAAATTTTCTACCATGAACCCTAACTTGGAGAAGGAGGCGATGAACCTTTGTAGGGCCGATATGGACCAGCAACAACACACGGAGAAGGATCCCGAAATGGAAACGCAACCAGTCTCCGTAGATGTAGTCTCCATCATGCTTCCAACACTAGGATGGAAGAAACGGTTCATATCATCGAGAAAGTTAGTGACTGGCGCAGAGGAAACCCTAATGCGGGAACAAACAAGAAAGTGGTTGGTTATGCAACCCCTTCCAGAAGGAGGGTTTCTCANGTCCCTTTTTAAATCTATTCTTTCACCCCAGCCGGAGGAAGCGAAACTTCGATGGACAATAACAACCGAGGAGGGAGGTTCCAACTCGTTCTCTGGCGAGAGAGAACCAACGATTTGGGCCCAGATCAATGCTGAGAATAGACTGCGGGTGCGGCAAGTGCTAAACCCTAGCTGTCATTGTCGCCTTGATGTAAAGTTTGAAAGCCATTCAACTAGAAGAGACCTCAGGGATCTTTGGCTCTTGGGGGATTCTCCACCTTCGCTCTGGTATAGGAATCGAGTTAAGAGTAATGCAAGAGTGAGGTTCTATTATGAATATCATGGAAAGACTAGCTCCGAGATTGCGACAGGCTTCCCCCTTTTTGTAAAGACCATCGCCATATATTCTCTCTGCTTGCATGCTCAAGAATCAGACTCTGTTTTTGAGCTCAAAACCCAAATCCACTAGGCTACAGGTACTCTGATTGGATTTCAATGACTAATCTTCGAAGGACGATAGCTTGTGGATGGCTCTCTACTATGGGACTATGGGAATATAAAAAATGCAACAATTTCTCTCACTTCTTGTTTGCATGGAGGAGCACCTTCATTCACTCATCCAAGCTCTTACAGGCATGCTGTGAAATCAAGGATTTCCACTCCTTCAGGGTTCAAGGCTGAAACTTCAAGTGTAAAGGAGCTCTTTGGATCTGCCTTCATTATGGAGTAGTGTGCAGAACCTCCAACAATAGAAGTTGAATATCCTCAAGCCTATGGCTTTGCCTTTATCTACCAGGCAAAATTCCTCATTTGTCACTTCAACGGACTTTGGCCCTCGGCCTCTGTGCTAAGAGAATGGGTTAACAAGACCTGGTTGACAGGTCATGAGTTGTTCCTCTACTTCAAAGGGTTCTTCATCATCAACTTTTCCACAGAAGCCAAACGTCAACACGTGCTAGAGCAAGGTCCTTGGTTTTGGGGAAGATCTGGTCTTTCCATGCAGAGATGGTTCCCTGACTTTAATCCACTGACCATGACAACCATGACTATACCGGTCTAGGTGAGACTACCCAATCTACCCCTGCATTTCTATACTCCATATTTTTTACCTACCCTGGGAAATGCGTTGGGTAGATTTATTAAAATAGACACAAATAGGATAGTGAAAGGCTTCATCACTTTAGCCTGCATATGCGTTGAAATTGACCTCAGTCAAGGGCTTCTGAATAGGATTCTTATAGATTGGGATGAGGGAGATCCTTTCACGTAGATGGTCGATTATGAGAACACCGCCTTCAGATGTCGCTCCTGTCAGCAAACAGGGTACCTCCAGGCAACTTGTCCTCTATCCCCAATCCCTTCCTCAACCTCTGGAGCACGAAAAAGAGCCAATGGTTGGCAAGGACCAAAATATCACAAAATCTGCCCAAACCCTTCTTCCAACAACAAGCAACATCACAAAGACGCTCCAACTCCTCCGACTTCCTCAATGCCTTCACAGCCCCCAACATTCGCTCAACAGCCAACCGTCAACCCAAAACACCAGCCTACGGCCTCGGCACAAAATCTTGAATATTTAGAAGTCATGATTCCAACTCCCACAATTAAGTCCTTGCACCCACCTCTTGAAAAGGGGGAAACAATTGACACAATCATGACCACAACCCCTCTCCCAGGGACTCAAAAGTGTCCTCATGAATCAAACAACTTAGACAGCGACAAAAAAGCACCCCTGGCTTTAGCAACTCAAGATTATGGCACTTCCTTAGACCATCTGGCTTTGGTGGCAAAAGTTCTTGAGCCTATCAGCTCCTCTGGTTGGACTGATGTTCGTAAGAAAAAAGGCAGAAAGGATCCTCACCGGCCAACACAATGATCCAACCCTTTCTCCTTATCTTGTAATGTTTCATCTTACTTTTCCCATGCACTCCATGGGGATCTCTTTTAGCATAGGCTAGTCTCAAGTGATCCCATGTTCTCTTTCTGGGGGGTCTTCTCCCATCAGCAAATCGATTTATCACTTTGTACTTCTTTTCATGGATTGAATAGAAGGATTCTCACCTTTTTTACTTAAAAAAAAAAAACATCCATTGATATTGAATTGATTTATTTGAATTTAAGAGGTTAAGCTATTACTTGCAATTCTTTAGAATTTTAGATCATCGTGATTTTGATGAGTTAAAATGTTAGGATATAGGCTAGAAAATCTAAGAGAAAGTAATTTTAATCTTCAACCTTCTTAGTGTTACAAAGGTGAATAACTCTTTCATTCCATTGCATTTTAGGAATTGACCAACACCGAGTTTCACTATGGAGCTCCCACATTTTCTCCTTAAATTTTGATTTAATGATATTTTTAATAGTATCCTTAGTCTACAAAATGGTGGCTTCCATGATTCCCCAATGGCTTAGCCAAGAATGGGAATATTTATGCCATCCTTGCTCGAGTGGTAGGTGGTAAGGACTCAATTTTGAAACAATTTTAGAAATCCTCTTTTCTTCCAGATTGTTTAACTTGTTCTTATACATTAGGTATTGAAGCAATTTTAGGAATCTTATTTTCTTCCATATTGTTTAACTTATTTTTATGCATTAAGTATATAGTCATATTTTTAATAGGGAAAAGGTTATGACTGAAGAATATAAATAATTACCTTAAATTGCTTATAAAAATAAGCAATTTAGGGTAATTATTTATATTTATTATGTTTTTATTGTTTTAATATTTTGAGAAAATTTAAAACTTAAAATGAAAATGTTAATTTAATAGTAAAAATTACATCATATACACATAACATATGACAAAACATATGTGTCATATTTTAAAAATTAATTTAATTTAAAAAATCAATATTCTATAAAATACAAACTTCTATATATAAAATAATCTAAATTTAAAAATTGATATTTTAATAAGACATGAGCTTATTTCTACCATAATAAGTAATTCAAAAT
>SNQJ01S0012893.1:4717-22377 GCA_010110895.2 Picea sitchensis | reverse complement strand
AATTTGAAATTAGAAAATAGAAAAAATATTTTTAAATCATGAAATTATAAATAAAATGTTAATATTATATAAAGATATTTGAAAATATTATATTCATTTTTATTAAAAATAATAATCGAATTGATTTGATTTGAATTGAAATTTTAATAAAAAATACTTGATTACATCTTAATAATGATAAATACAAAAATAATTAAAATTATAATATGTTTAGTTGTTTAATATTAATAAAGTATATGTTTTTTTTAAAAAGGTTGACAATTATTTATATAGCCATTTTATAACCAACATCAAAATTGAATAACAATTTTTTTTTTTGTAAGAAAAAAAGTGAGTATGTATCTTTATTATACTGATACAACAAAAATATGGTCTACTATTATGGGGTCTTGCCAAAAAGGAAACCAGGGATCCCCCAGAATATTCAAGTCTTTCAAAGATACCACAAGGAGACCCATCCCATACTGAAACCATCTATCCCAATAGAGAAAGCTTAACTTCTTGAATGATCAAAATGATCGAGCCCTATATGGCCTTAAGTTCCAAATATATAGCCAGGATACAGCTCTACATGGCCCAAGTGATTCACATAATCATTCCTTTGATTACAAAAAGAAAACAAATTAGGACCATACCTGAAAGCCCCAATATCTTGTGAAGGAGTCCCTAAGACGCAACCGCCATACTGGTCTAACTGGTCGAGGTTTGATTGCATTGAATGCCCTTCGAAATCATGGCTTCTCCATGGTATGGTGTTTTTTTGGGGGCAGTAGAGCGTGGACTAGACCAGGCATGATCCTTGTTGGTGATCCTCCTCCTCTATCATGATGGGGATTTCCTTGGTCCCCATTGGGCTTTCCTCCTTTTTATGATGTTTGGCCCACTCCTACTTATCTTCATGGTCTCTCTCTATGAGAAAAACCCCAATTTTGTTTTTGCAGAAGAGTTCAAATTTTGTTTCCATAATTCGTATCCCTTGCATGAGCATGTAATTGTCTTGTCTTTGTTGGGCCAACGCTTGGATGACCGCTTACTATTGCTGCACCATTTGTTGTGCTACCATTGCTTTGGTTCACCAATATATTTCTTCCATCTAAAAATATTTGGTCTCCCTGGTGCACGACTGGTTGGGGTCATGGACCCAATCCCTTGACTCAACTATGATTTATGCCTCTCTTCTCACCCTTCATTTTTTTTTCACCTCTCTCTGTATCTCCTCCATCATATATTTTTCCTAATCCATGGTTTGGGTATGGAATTTACCCTTTGCCTACAACATGTATGTCTCCACCCTTTCTTTCGAGTGGGTCTTCCTGGGGAAGTTCTGGCCCTCGGTTACTCTATATTTATTTTTGCGGCTACCTGAACCGGTGGGGTTTCCCCACACCAGGTGGTTATTACCTGGAAGCATTGGCTTGTATCTCAGTTCTCTCCCCCAAGATGTTTCTCCTCTGATACTATTCCTCTTAAAACCACTCCTCCTAATAGGAGGGATGCCATAATTCTCTCTAAACTAGCTCCTTTGGAAGTTGGGTATACACCTAACCCCCTCTCTTTGGCTCTCCCCTGAGAGGGAAGCCTACCTCGACTCAAGGTTCTAGAGATCCCGTTGGCCTTCTTCTCATTGGATTGCCTATTTTCCCTCCCCATAGTCCTCATCTTCTCTGTGTTTACTCTCCCTATCTTTCCAAAATTATCTTTTCTATGAGCCTGAAACCTGTAAGGCATTTCCTATTAATATCCTTTTCCCTTCCATTTATTAGCTGTCTTTTCCTGACCCTCTTAACTGAATTCATCATTCTCTCGTAATCCCTATACTCTAAAATTGAAACTACAATAACAGTTGTACTGGTGTCGAATGCCATTGGCAGCATCCCAATTGCAGATCTCATACCTTTTGGTTCATCCGTAGCTCTCTGTACCTTTCTATATCGATCCTCCTACCTAGCCATATCTAACCATTAAATTTATTTCTCTGCCACCTTCCTCGATACGGGGTCTAATTATTGTTCCCCGTATACCTTTCCTTTGAGATCTAACATCTAGCGCAAGGTGAGGGCCTCTGGCCCCCTCAGTTCCTCTATCTCCCCACTTGTCACTTCTATGATGTGGTGTATTTCATCCTCTGCTAATCGTGCTATCGTGTCTCTTAAAGGACCTGGCCCCATCTCCTTCCACCTCCACTTATTGATTCTAGGAGTTTGTAGGACTGCCACATTAGCCAAGTAGTCAGCTATTTCCTTCCCCTTCCTCCTGACATGACTTGGGACAATGGATAAACTACCCCTTACTATTGTGGTTATCTCCGAATAACTGAATTCCAATCTCCAATTCTATGAGACCCTCTCTAGATGGGTTTTGTTGAGAATTTTCTTTATCCCCTCTGTGAGTATCTTAGAGTCCCCCTCCACTACCAGAGCTTTGTAGTTTAGTTGCTTTGATAGACACTTCCCTAATATAATACTATTTTTATCCACGCCATTATTGGAACTAACACCCAATTTGATGGAATAATCGTACAATATTGCTCTTTCCAAGTCCCTGAATATCCCTCCTACCCCCGCTTGGCCCGAATTACGTTTTTATGTGCCATCGTAGTTTAATTTCCTGAAACCAAGAGGATGAGGTTCCAAGGTCTCCATTATTCTGGAATTGGGATTTGTCTTTTGATTCTAATTATTCATGTTCCTGAGCAGGCTTATCTACCATTTTTTGAAGATCTCTATTTCTGCCCCCGCGGGCTCCCAATCCTCCTCCTGCTAGTTTGAGGAGATAATTGTTTCTTGTATGTTCGCCCAGATTCCTTGCCATATTTGGTCGATATTTTTGTACTAACCCCGAAATATACTGCAATTTCTCTCCTTCCAGGTATGCCAGAGAATGAATCCTGGGAAAATACTCCAGATACAATTTAGGATTACGTTTCTAAATGATTTTGGTATCCATTCTTCCAAGGTCCTGCTAATTTCATGGCGAATTATGTCAGAAATTTATAGCTCTGCTATCCCATAGTTATGATGTTACATGACATTTACTGAATAGATTATTAGTCGTCTCTCCTTCCTGTCGACACATCATGCATATGTAGGGTCCTTCAAATCCATTTCTTAGAATTCTCTCCCATGTTAAGGCTCTCTTGTGAAGTATCAACCATAGAAAAGTTTTTACTTTTTGCCAATGATGGGAGTTCCATATTTTTCTCTAGACTGTATTTTGGTTTGTATCCAAGATATCTTGCAACTGGAGCTAAGCTTCCTTGACGCTGGAATTTCCATTCCCTCTTTGGCCCCATATTAGGATATCTGGGCCTAGTTTCCATGTTATCATCCTCTGGGATAAGGTATCGTCCATCTCTTTCCTAACTGAGTATGTTTAGGATACGGACCATGTTTATAGAAGTTTCCACTTCCTGATATCCATATCATTTGGGCATTGGGGGTCCACCTAATAATGGTGAACCATAGTGCATCCTACCTCTTTGGTTCTTCCTTGAATAGCTTGCATGATCACCTCGATCTCAAGCACAAGTAATTTTTCCCATGCATCCTCCAAAAAAATAGTCGAGTGCCCATCATGAATTTCCCAAAATATTTGGGCTTAGACTAATGCTCCTTTTTTCCAAGTATAATTCCAAATAAGATATCCCAGTATCAGATAATCTAGTCTAATCTTTTCATTTTCTCAGATGTTTAGAACGTAATTTTTTGCCCAGGTATAATCCCATATGGCCTCAGGGTTTTTATTGCACCACTAGAACAACTTGGCTATGAAATCTCTTTCTATCGTAAGGGGTCCCTTATTCCTATACCCCCCCTTGATTTGGGGGTGTAAATTCTATCCCAGGCTACGAGGGTCCACTTCTTCTCCCTTCTCGCTCCACCCTAGAGAAACTTCTATTGGATGGCTCTAATTTGCTGCAAGGTATTTATTGGGGCTACTAACACCAAGAGAAGGTAGAGGGGCATGTCCATTAGGACTAATTGTATGAGAAGAAGCATGGTCCAGAAGGCTAGGAAATGGTGAATCCAGTTGTTTAAGTGATCCTTGATCTTTGATAGGAGCTCTTTCCAGAATGGATTTTTGGGCACTTTGTCTAAGAGAGGAATTCCCAGGTAATTTGAGGGAAGCCCCACCCTTTGGAATAAAAAAATGTGAGAGATGTTTCTCAGAATAGAAATTAGAGTATTGAAAAAGAACACTTTAGACTTATCACCATTAATTTTCATCCTCGAGGCTTCCATGAACAAATTTAGGTTATTTTTTATGGCCATTTCTTCCTTGATAGTGGGTCACCCCATTAGCAGGGTATCATCCAAAAAATGGAGGTGAGTGAGGGGTTTTCAGCAGGGGGTAATATGGAGGCCCTATAGGGCCCCTTATTCCAGGGACTTCTTGAAATAGCTTCCCAGTCCTTCAACTACAATTATGAACAAAAAAGAGGATAGAGGGTTGACCTTCCTGATCCCTGTGAAAGATTTGAATGTAGAGGAAGGGGACCCATTAACCATTATAGCAAATAAATACAAGGATATTACAACATATATCCAAGAAATCCATTCTCAGTCAAAGCCAAACGATTTCATAATTTTACGAGGAAGTCTTAGTTTATCCTATCGTAGGCCTTTTCTAGGACCAACTTTATCAACATTCCTAAATGACCATTTGTCTTAAGCGAATGGATGGCTTCATGATCCACTATTATACCATATAAGACATGTTTCAGTTTGTTTCTAAAACTTGAGTGGTAATATTGTATAATACATTACAAAGAGAAATTGGATGATACTTATCTATCATTAGGGCCTTGTTTTCCTTTTGGATTAATATCAATAAGGTAGCTTTGAAATCCTAGAGGATCGAGTGATATTTCCTTGATTCTTCTACAACCTCCCAAACATCATGGCATATGATACTCCAACGTTATTTGTAGAAGTCTGAGGTGAACTCGTTCGATCCCGGGGCCTTACCTACTGGAAGATCCCTGACCACCTCTTCTACTTCTTTTGTGGTCACCTGATGCATTAAAATGCTATTTTTCTCTGTAGAGACTATGTTGGGGATTGAGTTGGTGATTTGACACATTGTTTCCCTTCTGTCACTATTTGGTTCTGAAAGTGAATTCATGTATAATTCAATATCGTGTTTTCTACATCCTCATGCTTTTTTGCCACCGTTCTGTCATCCTTTTAGAGGGCCTCTGTAGATTCTTGCTTCTTTTCCAGAGGAGGGAGTTTTGGAAGAAATTTGTGTTTATGTCGCTCTCCTGTAACCATTGAACCCTAGATTTCCCCCTGATCAAAATCTCTTCCTGAATATCTCTTTTTGTGATCTCATGTTGAAGAAGAGATTCATTTGATCAGATTTGCTGAGACATCCGTTGGAGGATTATTTGGTGTTGGATTTCCTCCATTTTCCCCTGTAGTTTTCTCCTTTCCTCCTCGATGTTTCCGAAGGATTCTTTATTCCATTTTTTGATACAAGTGTTTATGTATTTCATCCTTTCTTGGAATTTATACATCTAGGCCATGGAGGTTTGGTTGATTGTTCCACCATATAGAATTTATTAGTAGAATATCTGGGCTACGTGTCTAGAATTTTTCAAATATGAAAGGCTTTGGTATATGGGTTGATTAAGTCTCCCAACTTACTAAGATCGGCCAATGGTCCGATCCTTACTAAAGGAGAATTGCTTCCACCATTCCCTAAGCAGATTGAATAAACCTTTTCAAGACTAAGTGTCTATCCAATGTCTCTACTACCTATTTTGGTGCCCCTCTTAGATTATTCCAAGTGAATATGCCTCCTTGGGTTGGTAGGTCCACCATGTTTTACTTATCTATTCTTTCTTTGAACCATTTATTCTCTGAATCTAGATTTCTAACACCTCCCTTTTTCTCTTCCATGGATTTTATGAGATTAAAATCCCCCCCTATGATCCATTTTTTCTCTTGAAGTTGGTTCCCCAAATGGTCTAAAGTGTCTAGAAATTATCTTTTTCTCTCCTGGTTCGAGGGGCCATAAGCATTAAAAATGTATCCTTTCTCCCCCGATCTTAAGTCTTGGAAATGGATTGTTAATATTCTCTATCAATGGAGAACTAGTTCCACCTTCATATTGTCTGGATTCGAGAGGGTCTCTAGGCCTCCTTAGGACCCTTCTTCTTCTATACATACCATTTCACAAATATTCCACATTTTATTGGCTATCTTACTCATTATTTTTCTATCACATTTATTTTATTGAAATAACATAAAGTCTACTTTCTCTTGGTTTAACTTCTTTTTCAAAGTCCTTTGTTTTGATGGGGCTTTTAACCCCCACATATTCCATGAGATTGCGTTCATCATTAACATTTTTGTTTAGAGGGGAAGTACTTCTATAGGAGTCCCATTGTAGATTTTAACCTTGCACAATATTTACTGCAAACAAATTTTCAGTAAAAGAATAGAAAAGATACAATGGAAAATGCACACATTACGGAAAGCATTTTCCCCTGGAAACCTAAACCAGTAAAACCAACATATTCTATATTCATTCATACTGATACATTGTTTACAATAAAATATACATATAGGAGCCAATGGCATCCAAAACCCTAACCCAATGAACTAGATTAGTCAACAACCCTAATTCCTTAACTGGAAATAGAAAACCATCGAAAAAAAACATGTTCCAAAAATTGCCCAACAATGGACACGAAAAATCGAGGCAAAAAATGCAACATGTTTCCTGAGGAAAAACAATTATCGGGAATGCTACCCCGGAACCCCCACGCAGGGAGGATATCACTTCCCTGCAACCCTCGAAGGGGGCCTAGTTCCCCCCCTAAAACCTAGCAGTAGCAAACACTATAGGTAGTTGTGCAAATAATATAACCCATGCCTTAACATTCTCCCACTTGTTGTTTTATTTGCATATAACAGGGGATTCTGGGGTTACATAGTCAACAATCCATGGCAACAATTCCCATGGATCCTCTACACCAAGATAATTTCTTAGTACTCACATAATTTGTTAATGAATATGCAACATTGTTCAAAGTTCCCACCTTAGCAACCTTTATTTCTTCAATATGTCTCTCCTGAAAGTGATATTGAATATCAATATGTTTTGTCTTTGAATGATAAAATTCAGTTCTTAGCGGGAAAAATTGCGCTTTGATTGTCACAATGTAATCTCAGTACTTGTTGTACCAACCCGATACATGAACACAATAGTGTAACCATACTACTTCCTTGCCTGAGTGGCTGCCATGTATTCAACTTTTGTAGTTGAAGTTCCACTACCTAAGCGTGTCTTTTGCTCATCGGTGATTGCTCCTCCAAACATGTTAAACACACTTTGTGCTTGTATATCTCCCTCTGATCCGGATCTCAGCCCATAATGCATCCAAAGGAAATGTATGTCCAACACTTTGTCAAATCCTAGTCTTCCATGGTAGCACAATACATAGCTATGATTACCACTGAAATGCACGAAAACCCTTTTATTGTTGTCAATGCTCCTTCCTTGGTTTGACATATACATGCTCAAAAATCCTGCTGCATGTGCAATGTCGATCTAGTACATACCATTGCATACATCAAACTACCAAATGCACTCACATATGGAACACGAGACATGTCTCCTCCTCTTCCTGTGTCTTAACACACTAATCCGCAGATAACTTTAACAAAGCAGGAATAGGGACTTTGACTGGTTTACATTCCTTCATGTCAAACCTGCAATATTGTCTAGAACATATTTTCTCTGTTTTAACTAGAGTTTCATGTTTTCCGATCTCTTTTAATTTCCATCTTAAAATGAAATTCACGGCTTGTTGAGATCCCTTCCTTTCATCAGAGTTATAGGACAAGCCGGATTGTCATCTAGATAATCTCTTGTTTTTCCTATGATGATGTCATCCGCATACAAGACCAGATAAATCAATTGATCACCAATTGATTTAAAATACACCTAATGATCCTTTTTCTTCTTGTTAAGCCAAGTGCCAACATATAATGATCCTTTTTTCTTCTTGTTAAGCCAAGTGCCAACATATAAGTATTAAATTTTTGATACCACATCCTTGGTGATTGTTTTAAACCATACAAGGACTTTTTCATCTTGCATACCAACTCCTTCTCTCCCTTCACATAAAAACCTTTTGGCTGCTTCATATCAATTTCTTCTTTCAGATCCCCATGTAGGAATGTTGTCTTCACATCGATTTGTTCTACTTCAAAATCAAATGCAACAACAATAGATAACATGAATCTTATAGAAGTTATCTTGGGAACATGAGAAAAAATCTCACCAAAATCAATTCCATCAACCTGGGAATAACCCTTTGCTACTAACCGAGCTTTGTATTTCTCCACTTTTCCTTCTGCATTCTGCTTCTTTTTAAATACCCATTTACCACCAATGGGATTTCTTCCAGTCGACAAATCCACTAGATCCCAAGCCTCATTATTATCCAAGGCTTCCATTTCTTCATCCATGGCATTTTCCCATAGTTTTCCATCCTCTGAATCTAATTCCTCCCTAACAGTTCTAGGATCATCATTAGTAATAGACAAAGATAAATTTGAACATAAATTAGATGGATTATACCTTTCGAGTAGACTTATTTATTGAAGCAATCTCCTCATTACTAGAGTATGAGGATCTTCTTATTCTTATTCATGTTCTTTTGTTGAGTCTAATTCATCATCCTTTAAATCAAACTATATTTTCTCTGGTTCTAGCTTACTTGGTAAGACTTTATGTTTAACAACATCCTTCATTTCTCTAAATACCACATCTTGGATATACACAACCTTCTTAGTTTCTAGTTTCCAAATATTATAACCTTTGTGACCATATTTATACCCAATAAAGATACACTTTTCATCCTTCTTATATAGCTTACTCTTGTTTTCCTTTGGAACATGAACATAGGCCTCACAGCCAAATACCTTGAGATACATGAGAGAAGGTTTATTAATAGTCAATACCTCTTGTGGAGTCTTGTAATCCAGCACTGATGAGGGTGATCTGTTGACCAGGTAACATGAAATACCCACTGCATCTGCCCGTAATTATTTTCCTAACCTGGAACCACTGAGCATGCACCTTGATTTTTCCTTCAGTGTCCTTTTCATCCTTTCTACAACTCCATTATTTTGAGGTGTATATGGAGTAGTATTCTTTCTTTATATACTTCACTTCTTACATAATTCTTCAAATTCATTTCCTCATAAATCTCCACCATTATCAGTCCTCAACACCTTAATTCTTTTCTCTGTTTGATTCTCAAAAAGAGCCTTAAACTCCTTAAACCTATCAAAGACTTCATATTACTTCCCGAGGAAATATATCCAAGTATTCCTCGAGAATTAATCTATAAATGAGACATAGTACACAAATTTTCTCAATAATGGAACCGACACAGGTCCAAACACATCACTGTGAACTATTTTTAAAATTCATTTTTCCCTCGTTGCACCATAGGGGAATCTTACCCGATTCTGCTTCCCATATACACAATGTTCATATAAATAAAAATCCAGAGAGAACTTAGACATACATTCAACCATACCTTTACTATGTAGTATTCAAAAACCCTTCTCTCCGATATGACTCGGTCTTTGATGCCATAGCATAACCTTTTCTCTAGATATTGTAGAATTGTTTTCTTCTTCAACTCCAATATCAAGAACAATGGAACTATTGCACACATCACTCATAGTGTTTCCTTCCATCTTATAAAGAGTTCCAAACTGAACTCCCTTCAGCATCACCATTTCTCCTTGAAGCATCCTACAGGTTTCCTTTTCAAATATTGTTTTTACCCGTGCATCATCCATCTTTCTTACATAACTCAAATTTTTGGCCAATCCTGGGATGTGAAGAACACGAGGTAGTGTTCTAATCCTTTAATCTATGAACCTGAACTTTACTTGTCCTCTTCCGATGATGTTGGTTGTCGATTCATCATTGAGGAAAACATTACATACATCATACCTTTCATATTCACAGAACCACTCCATGTGGGGAGTCATATGAAAGGATTCACTTGAGTCAACCAACCATGCCTCATGATCTGCATTTGTTCTTGAATAAGACAAGTACATATCCTCTCCTTCTTTCTTGGAGGTATTTTCTTCTGTAGAAGGACCTTCTTCAGATCCCTTCTTTTTCTCAATTTTGGATATACAATGCTTCTTGTAGTGCCATTCTTTTCCACCTCTCCAACATACCTTTACAAACTTTCTAGGAGATTTAGATCTACCCTTAGACTTACATCTCCCACTTGAGGACTGAGATCTATTTCTTTCCTGGGTGCATCCTCTTGCAAATAATGCATTTGTACTTTGTCCTTCCATGTTATTCCATCTCATCTCCTCTGAAAAGAAGGATGAGACCCCTTCATCAAAATTCAAGGAAGTTGTATTATTACCTATGGCCACAACCAGAATATCCCACAAGTTTCGTAGAGAGCACAGTAAACTAACACACTTATCTTCATCTAAAATTTTAATCTCAATAGATAATAACTGACTTACCACAGTATTGAAGGCGTTCAAATTGTTTGTCACCGAGTCTCCATCTCTCATCTTCAGGTTATACATATTCTTTCTCAGGAATAGTTTATTTACTAGGGACTTACACTGATACAACTTCCCCAACTTATCCCATAACTCCTTGGTTCTAGCTTCCTTTGACACATTCAATAATACTAAATCTGAGAGACACAGTTGGATTGTTCTCTTCGCCTTACGATCCAACTTTTCCCATTCATATGTTGATTTTCCTATAGGTGCAGTACTTGGATCCACCATGATTCATTGATATTTTTACACCAACAAGTCTTCCATATTGAGCTTCCACAACTCAAAACGTTTCCCATTAAATTTATCGATCTCCATTTTTTAATTTATCGCCATTTCTCTTCACCTGAAGAATCAATACCACATATATCCCACTATAACAAGGCTTATCATAATCCCAAGCCAAACCCTTGACCACAAAGGCATCCCCCTGAAGCCAACAAATCTCTGATATCAAATGTAGACTTTAACCTTGTACAATATTTACTGCAAAAAAAAATTCAGTAAAATAACAGAAAAGATACAATAGAAAATGCACACATTACACATAGTTTTTTCCCCTGGAAAACCAACATATTCTATATTCATTCACAGGGATACATTGTTTACAATGAAATATACATATAGAAGCCAGTGCGATCCAAAATCATAACCCAATGACCTGGATTATTCAACAACCCTAATTACTTAACTGGAAATAGAAAACCATCAGCAAAAACCATATGCTGAAAAACTGCCCAACAATGGACATGAAAATTGAGGCGACACAAAAAAAGAGGAAAAAATGAAACATGTTTCCCGAGGTTTTTTGTTTTTCTTGGGGGAACTTCCTAGATCTTGTTCAATTCTTGTTCCACATGGAATTATATAAGGGCTTTGATGTCTACCTTTGTTTCTTCAAGATTCACGTTTTTGGACTTGTCCTCCTCCTCCCCTTCTTCCTGAGATCCCTATGTGTCTACCATTTCCTGCATTATGGTTTCCCCTTCCCGACTAGGCTTGGTGTTCCCTGGATGTTTTGTTCTCCGACATTTTGGAATCTCCTGCAACTTTCCCTTGTTTGAAGAAGTTTCTGGATTTGGGTCGACTATGATTTGGTGTGGTACTTTTCCCCTTTCTATCATTTTTTCTTCCTTCGCTAATTCCTTGAAGTTATTGGAGCTCTTCTTGGAGGTGTCGTTGATTTGCTGAGGTCCTTTCTTCATGACCTTTACTTTTTTGGGGATATTTATGAATATCTCCCCATTTTTTTCATCTTTCCATATGTTATTTATTGATCTTGTGTTTTGGGGACATTCCCAGAATAAGTTTTCATGTTTATGTAACTTCCTACATATGAACGGGATATGTTTGTAATCTATGGGTTGAGTCCAGTCTTGGTCCTAAAAAGAGATCACTATCGATTCTGGTAAGGTTCCTACCATGTTCATGTACAAACATATCCTGGCGTAGGATGTGTACTTACCTAATTTAGTTATCTCCGACATATTTACAAAGGAGCCTAGCGTATCTCCTATGTCCTCAAGGGTTTTTGAGAGCCAAAATTCTTGAGGTAACAAGTATAATATAATCCACATAGATGCTGACGTGAATTCCACCTTCTCCAGAGAGAAAATTTCCATCCAATATCTCAGATGTAGTCTTGTATAGTTAAAAAGGTATGGTTGTTCATCAAATATCCTACTCCTATATGCAGAGCATGAGAATATTACCGTAAAAAATCATTTTGATCCCATTTTGACATCTATGTTGCCTTTGACTTTCCATATTGTCTGAACCCAAAGCATGAGCACTTTCTATAAGGACTAGATCCCCATGAAATTCCTGATAAGTGCATGGTCCCTCATATGTTGTATGTATTCGCCAATACGCATGGAGGTATCTTCCTACCTTGGGTTTTCCATCATTTTCGCCAGGATTCCATTCTTTAACTTCTTGTCTTGATTTGGAGTTGGTCTCTATTTCGAGGAATATTGGTCTAGAATAGGGGGTTAATTGTCACATACTACATCCTTTCTTTTCAGACTGGGTCCCCCTCACACTACTTACTTGAATGCCTTATTCTTATCCCCTTATTTCACTTCCTTCACCACTGCGACACACTTTGTTTCCACGAATGAGGCTCTGTTGCCTCCTGCCTTGTCCCTTCCACCTTTGCATTGACCATGCTACTCCTATTCTCTGACCCATTGCACACTTCTCTTTGGCTCCTCAGATCCAAAGTTTTCATGCCAAACCCTAGTAACCCAACCTGCTCATCCTCCCATTGCTCCGTCTGAGTTCCCTAATAATAATTTTTTGGATAAAACATTAGGAATGGTTAGATAAAGTTGAATGCATAAATTATTAGATATTGTTTTAAAGGAAAATATGGCTTATTTAATTTTAATCTTATTTAATCATTTAATAAAACTTATTTTTCTTTTATTTTTTTAACCTTATATTATCATTTGAAATAATTTATTTGTTTTCAATCTTATGAAAGAATTTGTCATTATTGTGATATTAAGAGGGTTGAAGATGAAAATAAATTTATCTTAAAGTGACATGTATATACCCAAATTAGATCACAATTTCAAAATATTTGTCACAATAAAGACCTTCATGATCTCCTAAATCATCAAAACTATAGTGATCTTCGAATGCAGAGAAATATAATTCTAAAGAAATATAAATAATGGCTTACCTTTCTTAAGGTTTCATAGACCAATTATGGTCTTAGTTGATGTTAATCATCATCATCATCATCATCATTTTTTTTTTCTTTTATTTCTCATCAACCTTATTTAATCATTTCTATACTTTTATTTTCCTTCAACATAAAATAATAATTTATTAAAAATCATTTAAGAAAAAAATATTAATTGTATTATAATATAGATTTTTTTTTAAATTAGAAAAAAATTAAAAACACATTATCAATTGTTTTTATATTATTTATAAAAAAATTGATAATATAGTCATTATCTCTAGCTAGTAGAGTCATTACCCTCCTTATTTATGTTGGTGTTATCATTCTTATGTCTAAGAGTCCCTATGACCTAGGTAAGAAGTAATAATCCTAAAGGACTTGTGCTCTAGCATGGGCATGGCTATGAACACTAAAAAAACAAAGGTTATGATAATTAAATTGAAAAGGATCACCTACGATACTTTTTTTTTATGACAACTAGAGATTTCATACAAATACCTTGGAATCAATATCCACCACAAGCTCAATTGGAACTATAGCTTTGAAAAAAGGATAAATGGAGGGTGGGAAATTTATTATGGGCTAGAAAACAATTGTAAATCCATATAACTTTGGATTTGGGATAAAAAAAAAACTCCTCTTTCAAACTCCTGTCACTTTGGTTATATTATAATATGAAAATTAAGGGAATACACTCCATCATCCTCATAGAAGCAATTCTTTCCCCCATTGAGATAATTGCTATGATTAGATACCTAATGTACAAGAACAAGATAAACAACATGGATGACAAAAACCTCCCAAAAATTGTTTCAAACTCTAGCCAAAACCACTAGCCTCTCAAGTGGGGATAGCATAAATATGTCAAATCTTGATTAAATCATTGGGGAATACAAGAAAAATCCATCATGCAGAGTATCGATAATATTACAAATAATACCACTTCCAAATTTAAAGAGAATATATGGTGTGGTAAAGAATTAGTGGATAAAGAGAAATTAAGATACTACAAGGAGGTGTTCCACCCTAATTTATAAGATCAAACTACCTCTTAGTTTTGAGAAGTGAAAAGACAAAAATGAACATTGCTAAAATAAGAACAAACTCTCACTAGCTACACAGTGAAACTTGGCGTTGGACAACTCCCAAAAAACCTTGGGATGAAACAATATGTCATCTTTGTAACACTAAGTGGGTATAAGATGAAAAAAACTTCCTCTTATATTTCCCTGCATATACCCATATTAGATCCCATTTAAAAAATATTTTCCACAATACAGACCTTCCTAACCTCCTAAGTCATCAAAACTATGGTGATCTTGGAATGCTTCTCTCAATGTTTTTTGTGCACATAAATACAATTTAAAGAAATCTATATAATATCTTACCTTCCTAAATTTGGATAAACCAATTAGTCTAAGTGACCTTAATCATCATCATCATCATAATAATAAAAATAATATTTTCATTTTTTTTTTAAATTACCATATTTCTTAACTTCTTGAATTTCTAAACTTCTCTATCCAAAATATTTAAATTTCTAAGGGTGGGTGTAAGAACTTGGTGGCCGAAAAAGTGGCAACGACATGATTAATAACATGCACTCACGGGAATGGGGTGGGTCAAGGGTCCACATAAGACCGAGATAATTCTTGACGCGACCTTGAGTTAGGTCCCTGTTTGCTCAGGTGAAGGCCTGACCCCCCTACCTAACATCCTCCTGTTGGAGATAACTCGCAACAAGTAAATCTAGCCATATTCTCTTTGACTCGTATCCTAGTGCAACACAGTAGATCTGTTGCACTATCTCTGTAGGAGGTGATTTCCAGTGGAATTGATAGAGGAGTTGGAGCGTCAACATGCACATGAACGTACAGTGAGCAGAGGGCACATGGACATAACAACCATCCATGTGAAGCTCACAAATACTCGAGTTGTGGGAAGACATGTTATGGGACTATAGTGTTGATTAAGGTTGGTTGTCATTGATTTCAACCCTTGAAGAAAGCCCCATAGCAAAAAGGTTTGGGTAATGGACCAAATATTGTTTGATGTAAATATGACTCATTATTGTTTTGTCATGGTTGATAAGAAGTAAACCCTTATGGTGAAAGCCTTCATGGGAAGACTCTTTGTGGAGTAAGAGAACCCATGCTTAATTGTGGAATAATGAGATGAAGGAAAGTGAATTTGTTAGGGAAACTATCCTAGTTGGATCGTGCTTTTCATGCCATTTCCAGTGAAGTTAGATAACTCTTCACGGTTAGAGAGTTATGACCATGTGAAGTTGGAGAACCTAGGTTTGGGTAATGGACCCAAGTTTGTTTGATGGATAACGGTATGATTTTTTCTATATTTGAAGGTAATAATATTCTATATGGATATTACATGTCATTCCATTTTTGGTGGTATGTGTAATGTCACATAACTCCTCACGGTTTGAGAGTTATGGCCTTACGAAGTTGAAGGACCCTCATATGTCATCTAGAAGCCCCAAAAGGTCAAAGTAGTCAAAGTGGTTTAAGAGATTTTAAAAGGTAAATAATAAAATGAAGTGATGAGTGTATTATAATTCAAAGTGAATACAAAATAAATTATTTCAATAATAAATTTAATGGAGAAATTAGAAGTGCTTTAACCCTAAAATAAGGAAAGTGGGCCAAGTGACCTAGAAGATGTTTTTAAGGAAGCTACTTGGAGAGTATAAATAAGAGGAAACGCTCTCTCATTTTAATTACACTTGAGAATATTGAATATCTATAGGTTTTTGAGGTAACCAAGGATATATAATCCTAATTTTTGAGGGAAGGTGAAGAAAAGAAAACCGAAATGCAAGGAAGGATAAATTCTTTTGATGGTGCTTTCTAAGGTATGTTATTTACAGGTCATCTCACCATTTTTTCTATAATTTTTTTTATATACTTATTCAAACCATGAAACTTCTATGAAATTGAAAAAACATACCCAAGTATCTGTGGTAAAAAAATCATCTTGTGGGTCGTTGTATTTTGGGAGTTACACTCTGTGGAAAATAGGGTTTGTGGCTAGTCCTGAAACTAGTCAAAAACAAGTGTTTCAGGTAAAAACGTCATAAATTGTTCATAAAATATCCAAATTTAGTGAGACCAAATGTGTTGGTTAGGGTATAGTATTTAGTGTGTTGTGTAACAACTTTAGAGCAATTCAACAAATATTTCATGCGGGGAACACTCTACAAGGTCGCTCTCTAGAATAAGACAAAATTCAACAAGGTATGCCATTTTTGCTATAAATCCTTTTATGAGAGGTTCCAAGTAGTGACACCTAAATGAATTGCATAAAACACACTTAATAACATTGTGTATCATTTTCAGATATTTATATATTACAGGTTCAAAGTTATGATTATTTCAAGTTAGGGTTGTTGACTAATCCAAAACTAAAGACTAAAGAAAAGTTTGATGAAAATGCTAGTCTCTTGTTGTTAAAGTTAAGGAAGGTTTGCAAGAATGTGATCATCGATCTGTTACATAAATACAAATTAGATTTGGATGATGAAATTGACAAGGGATTTTGGTTGAGGTACATGTTGAGTACATGGTTGACACAAGTAGTTGATGAGTTGACACATGATTGGTACATACTTGGCACATGGTTGGATGCATTTGTTTATGGTACAGGTTGGTGCATGGTTGATGCACTTGTTTATGTTACAGGTTGATTACATTTTGAGGTACAGGTTGATGCATGGTTGGTGCATGGTTCAGATTTATTGGTACATGTTTACAGCGGTATATCTCACAGTGATAGTGTGACATTGGTTCCATCATTCTACTTCTACTTCAAGGTGGAAGGATGGGGCAAGGATAGGTGTTTGTATCTGGAGAACATAGGGGTTTGTATCCTCCTTTTGGTTGTAGCCAGAGAATTGGGGAGTTGGAGCTTCCCTCAAGTTGTAGCCTGAGAAACTAGGGGGTTGGAGCCTCCTTCTAGCTGCAGCTGGAAAACAAAGGAAGTTGGTGCTTCCAATGAATGTAATTCTTCAAGACATATAATAAAAAGCATTCCGTGGTTTTCTCCCGATTTGGGTTTCCACGTAAAACACTAGTGCACTATGTATGTGTGTGATTGATTTTTTCTTACTGCTCATTATTGGATAATAATTCTACATTGATATGAAATTTGAAGAAAAAGGATTATAATTATGCTATTACTGATTCACCCCCCTTCTCAGTAATACAACAATTGGTATCAGAGCAGGTTCCTTCAGAAATCATTTTAACCATTGAAAGGTAGATCATGGAGAGTACCAACTCATATAAAAATGGAATACCACAGTTTGATGGACATATGTATGCTTTTTGGAGCATAAGGATGAAGACATATATACAGGCACAGGGATTTCAAGTTTGGCA
>SNQJ01S0012892.1:123441-143439 GCA_010110895.2 Picea sitchensis | reverse complement strand
GAAGACATGATTCATGAGGCTTTGGAAGGTGGAGGGGGCATTACACAAGCCAAAGGGCATGACCAAAAACTCATAGTGGCCCTCATGAGTGCGAAAGGCCGTCTTGGGAATGTCTGTCTCTTTCATACGTATCTGGTGATAGCCCAAGCGAAGATCAAGTTTAGTAAAGAATTGGGCGCCACTCAATTCATCCAAGAGGTCATCAATGACAGGAATGAGAAATTTGTCCTTAATGGTCAGTCTGTTGAGGGCACGAAAGTTAGGACACATTCTCCAAGAACCTTATTTCTTCAGGACCATGACTACAGGAGAAGAGTAAGGGCTCGTACTAGGGCGGATAATGCATGCATTAAGGAGTTCCTGGACCATTTTCTCAATTTCATTTTTTTGTGAAAAGGGGTGGCGATATGGATGGATATTGAGAGGAAGGCTTCCGGGTACAAGGGGAATGGAATGATCATGAACACTGCGGGAAGGAGGGAGTTCTTGGGGAGTGGAAAATACCATTTGATGTTTATAAAGGAGGGCTTGGAGGTCCTGCGACACTGAGGGTGTCTCTGTTGCTTGTATGGCATGGAGTTGGACAATGAAACCAGAATGACCTTTTTTGAGCAGCTTTTCCATGCGATGGGAACTAATGACCTCAGGTGAACTAGTAGTGATGCCTTGGAATTTATATTGGTGGCCTTCCTAGTCGAATTGCATGGTTAATGCCTTAAAATACATGAGAATGGGACCCAAAGTTCTTAGCCAGTCTGCACCCAACACAATGTCACAACCACCCATGTCGATAGCAAACATATGGGATTTTAGGTGGTAGTCACCGATTTGGAGACACACATTTTCACAGCGCCCTCCACATTTTATGGAACCACCATTGACAATCATGATTTGGAAATTGTTGACAACATGGATGTAGTAATGAGTTTCTTGGGCAATGCGGCGATGAATAAAATTATGGGTGCTTCCACTATCAACCAAAATGATGACCTTCTGATGCTTGATGTAACCGATTAACTTGAGGGTTTGGGGAGCAAAGAAGCCAGTGAGAGCATTGAGGGAAATGACGGGTTCTACTTCGAGAGGGTCTGAGGGAGGGGTTATGTCAGTGATTTTAGGTGACTCAGACACAAGGGGAGTTTCAACATCCTCTTCCGAAATATCCTCAGATATGGCCATAAAAAGATTTTGTTCCTTACACTTGTGGACCGGGAAAGATTTTTCATCACAATTATAACAAAGTCCTTTGAGTTGGCATTCAACCATTTCATCCCTGGTCAATTTTTGGATCTTGAATGGGTTGGAGGGAGTAGTGGGAGTCACGGGTTTAAGGTGAGGGATAAAGGAGGGTTTTCGGTTTTGAGAGGATACAACCTGTTGTGCTTCTTTAGCTCTTTTAGTAGCCTCTACCCAACTTGAGGGTCGAGCCATGAGGACATGGGCCCAAATATCCTCCTTGAGGCCACTAATAAAACACTCTCGAAAGAAAGCATCAGTCACGCCCTCTGTTAGAAAATCCAGGCGCTCAAAGGCAACTATGAAGTCTTCTACTATTCCAGATTGTTTCAACTTTGTCAAATTGCTCAAATGGTTGGTGTCTGTGTCAAAGCGTTCATAAAGCTCAATCACAAATTGGGTCCAAGCAATATACCCTTGACGAGAAGTTTTTCGCCATTGCCACCATTGCCAACATTCTTGATCTAGATGGAGAACACCATACTGGAGTTTGGCTAAGTCATATGTGATGCCGTATAAAGAGAAATAATGTTCCATTTGGGTTACCCAACCAGTGGGGTCCGAGCCATCATATTTGTTCACATCCACCCGCGGAAGGCATAGGTCACGTTGAAAGTGATGGGGCTGAAAGGTATGGGAATAGGAGGAATGTTTGCCTTCGATCTTTGGAGGTGCTTCAGAGAAAGGGTGATCTGTAGGAATCTTCAGTTTGGTGCAGAGTGATGCAAATACATATTCAAGCTGGGTGGTCATTTCTTGTTTGACTTCCTCCATTGAGGACTGCATGGTTGTATTTATGGTTGTATTGATGGATGAATCGATGGAGGCAATAGTAGCATTGATTTGTTTCACTTCTTTTTGGGTCTCGAGGAAACCAGATTGCAAGGTGTTAAAGCGAGTTTCCAGATCTTGGCTAGTATGCACCATGAGGATGGGTGAACTGAAAAAGGGCGGGTGGGGTCAAAAATTTTGCCGAAAAATGATATACATGAATGTGATAAGGGCGAAGAGATGAATCCAATGCAATAGGTTTCAAATAATGGTGAAAAAAATTCCAGACTTTTTTTTTTTTACACTTGCAGAGTTATACTCCGGTCTGAAGAATACGACAGTGATGAAATCCCCAAATGCTTAACCAGAAAGAAATGTGTATTTACTTGGCAACCCGAAAATAGTTGCGCAACAATAGATCTGGTCTGTTTTAATTTGTTTATGTTTCTGTCCCCCAAGGGTTAGGTATTCAATGGTTTTACAAACAAGGGTTTTCCCTATGTTATATCTCTCTGATATATGTGCGGGGTCCAATAGTAGTACTCAGCCCAATATCTTAGGGCACTGACTAAGGAGGATAGAGCGTACCCTTAGCCATACTACCCGACTACCCAGGTACTAGAGAGTATCTTCCCGAGTGCTGTTCTCGGTGACACTATAGCAGTTCGATGGCCGATAGGTTTATCTAAAGAGGGATTTATGAAATCTAGGCCGATCCGTACACAAGGGATGTCTAATGCGCTACCACTCGAAGGGGTACCAATAGGGGTTACACGGGTGGTCAACAGATGTGTGCTTAAGAACCACTTGTATTTTCTGTGTGTATGAATCCCTCAATCGTGGGTTTATGCGCGTAACGATAGATCTCTGTGGCTTAAAGACGCCGGATTACGTCTCTACCCTGGAAAAAAAATTCCCACAATTTCTGCCAAGGAAAGTGCTCTGATACCACTTGCAATATAGAAGATATAATAAATATGCAGAACATAAATAAAATGCTAGAAATGGCAGAATATCAGTAATATAACCAACATAATCTCCACAATAACACATAAATGATATAAGAACAACAACAGAAATAACACTTTGATTCATAAAGCAATGTTCACGGGCCTCTTCGAGGGGGCAACCTCCAGTCGAGAAGTGCTCTATTACAATAATCTCTAAGCTAGGGTTTTCATACCCTCGACCCTTATTTATACTAAATATGTCTATCAAGAGAAGCATCTAGAGGAAGATCATTCTAGAAGCGAAATCTTCTATTAGGTCTTCTTACATCTGCCTTATTCTATTTTATTGAAAGGTCTTATTAATATTGACCTTTATTACATCCGAATATATTGATCTACCTATGTGCGGGTTAGGACCCTAACATAATATAACAATTAGTTTCTTCGGTAATGCGATGATGAATAAAATTATGGGTGCTTACACTATCAACAAGAATGATGACCTTCCTATGCTTGATGTAACCAATTAACTTGATGGTTTGGGGAGCATAGAATCCAGTGAGAGAATTTGGGGAAATGACCGGTTCTACTTCGGGAGGGTCTGAGGGAGGGGTTGTGTCAGTGGGTTCAGGTGACACAGACACAAGGGGAGCCTCAACATCCTCTTCCGAAACATCGTCTGAGATGGCCATAAAAATCTTTTGTTCCTTACACTTGTGTCCCAGAAAATATTTGTCATCACAATTATAAAAAAGGCCTTTGAGTTGGCGTTCAACCATTTCGTCCGTGGTCAATTTCTATATCTTTAGTAGAGTAGAAGGAGGAGTGGGAGTTACTGGTTTAGTGTGAGGAATAAATGAGGTTTTGTGGTTTTGAGAAGAGACAAACTGTTGTGCTTCCTTAGATCTTTTAGTAGCGTCCACCCAACTCTGAGGCTGAGCCATGAGGACATGAGCATGAATCTCATCCTTGAGGCCATTGATAAAAAAATTCTCAAAAAAAAACATCAAACATGCCCTTTGTACGAAAAGGTAGTCGCTCAAAAGAAGCTATAAAGTCTTCCACTATGCCATATTGTTTCAACTTTTCAAATGGCCTAAATGGTTGGTGTATGGAGTGTCAAAGCATTCATCGCTGCCAAAATTGTGTCCAAGACACATATCCTTGGCGGACATTTTTTCTCCATTACCACCATTGCCAATGTTCTTGATCTAGATGGAGAACACCATACCGGTTTGGCCAACTCATCGTAATGCTGCACAAAGAGAAGTAATGTTCCATTTGAGTTACCTAGCCCGTGGGATCCGAGCCATAAAATTCGGTCACATCCACCCATGGAAGAAGTAGGTCACGTTGAAAGTGATGGGGATGGTCTGGGAATGAGGAGGAAGTTTCACCTTCAATGTATATGCAGGGTAGGTCGGATAAGGAAGATCTGTGGGATGCTCGACTTGGTGTAGATCATCGTAGTGGCAATTCAAAGGCTGGGTAGTAATGTCTTGTTTGAAATCTTGTTTGAGTTCCTCGATTGAGGCGGCGATGGGGAATGCATATTTTTGATTGATGGTGGAAATAGTGACTAGCGAGTTGTCGTAATTCTTGTTGAGTTTCTATGAAATTAGGAGTGCAAGGTAGTGAGCGAAACTTCACGTCAGCTGGGTATGGGCCATGATGAAGGGGCAGGAGAGATTGGGTCCACAAAAAAAAATGGTTTATGGGTGAATTGTATCACAACGATCATGGTGATGAGTGGAATCCAATGGGCTAAATCTCAAAGAAGGGTGTTGGAAGGGGTTGAGTCCATAAGGAAAACAAAAAATTGTTGAAAAATGATAGGTATGAATCTTGATAAGATGAAGGAAAATCGAAATATGTCTCAAATAATGGTGCCAGTAGGATCCAAACTTTTTATTCTCCTGAGTTATATAATCTTGAAGAATATTGCGGTGATGAAATGCCCAAATGCTTAACATGAAGAAATGTGTAGTAATTTTACAACTCGAATGCAAGAGACATGGTTATTAGCATAATAGATCTTGTTTACGTTTCTATTTTTGTTTCCGTCCCAAAGGTTAGGTATTCAATGGTTCTGAGAAAAGGGTTTTCCCTATTCTATAACTCTTGGATATACATGCGGGGGATCAACTGTAGTACTTGGTCCAATATCTCGGGGCACCAACTGAGGAGGCTAGGCCCAATTGGCCTTAGCGTACCGACTACCCTTGTATAGAAGTATCTTCCGAGTGTTCTCCGGTGGCACTATAGCAGCCAGGGTGACCGATCGATTTATCTATGGAGACTGGAGATCTAGGTCGATTTGTATACATGTGTTGTATGATGCGTTACCACTCGAAGGGGTACCAACAAAGGGTTACAAGGGTGGCCAGCATATGTGTAAGCAAGGTACCACTTGTATTTCCTATGTGTATGAATCCCCAACCACAGGTTTATGCACGTAATAATAGATCTATGTAGCTTAAATACACTAGAATACATATCTACCACGAAACCCGCGAACTACGCCGAGGAAGGTCCTTTGATACCAGCAGCAATATTCCAGATATAGAAAGAATTATGAAGAACAAAATAAATAGCTAGAAATGGCATATGAACAACAATATAACTAGAACAACACCACAATAATACCAAAATTACTAGAATAATGCCGAAGAAATTTGATTCTTGAAGCAATGTTCTTGCACTTTCTTCAGGAAACCTCCGACAAAGCATATCTCTATTACAATAATATCGAATACAAAACTTCTCATACCCTCGTCCCATATTTATACTAAATATGTCACATCAAAGAACCAAATAAAGGAAGATCCTTCTAGAGAAGAAGCTTCTATTAGGTCTTTACATTGGACTTATTATTCCTTATTACTAGGCCTTATTAATGTGTGCTTTATTACATGGAAATATATTATTCTACCTACGTAGGGGTTTGGGTCCCTAACACCTTGGTACTACTATCGTGTACTATTGTTGGAGACTTGAACTTCCAGCGAGATGTTGCTTGGTGCTTCCACTTGTACCACTATCTATATTGTTGATGGTACTTTCACTTGTACCCTCACTTCTATTAGAAACAAAATGATCCCAAACCATTATGCAAGGGTCATCCTTGTTTTAGTGTCTTTTTTAAACTTTTACGGTTGTGGTATTTTGTCAAACACTTTGCTAATCTACTTTTTAGTGTGTTTATATGTGTGTATGCAACAAATAACATAAAGAGAGATAACCGGAACTACCTCAACCATATGCAATAATATACTGACCAAAACATCTTGTTTCTTCTTTATTCATAAAATAGAGAAACGCGCTACAATGAAGATGCCTATGCAGGATGCTCAACAGAGATGGCCAAGAAGATAGGTAATAGATAAGAGCTGCTACAAATGCTCCCTTCAATACAAAAGATACCTCCAAAGGTCGAATAAGAAATGAAGATCAATACAAACAAATATGAATGCCAAACTCTCAAGCTAAAGAATGCCACGCTCCAAAAGAAGGATGAAACCCTCAACAGAGCCCCTCTTGCCAAAAAGTGTCCAATGCTAAAATATGCCAGAAGCGATGGGTCAGTTGATGCTCAGTGCAGAATCTCAAGATCCCTCTCAATCTCTGGCCAGATCTAAAATCCCCACTAAATGGATTAGCCCCAGCGGATGGTGAAGCCCTGAATGAATTCGTACACTGGCGGAAGGGGCCTCAAATGCTTCTGAAACTATCCATAAATATAGATCAGGACTTAGCACCAAGGTCACTGGGTGAAGTCTCGGTCAGGATATGAGAAGTGTAACCCTCAAAGGACTAGATGCGGATCTCAAAAATGCCCTCCTTCTCTTCAATTCGCCCCTTTGCTCAAGAAATAATCTGAGCCATAAAACTATCTCATAAAGCACTAGATATGATTTCCAAATCCCTGTAATGAAAACCCAAGTAATAGAATCCTCAGCGGCCTTGTAATCTCACAATGAATCTCCCTCCAAGGATGGTGCACCGGCCTGGCTGGGAAACCCCAATGGTGCCCCACTCCTCCTCTTCATTACTTTTGGCCAGGCGTAGTAGAACCTTCTGCTGATGTGAGTCGACTAGAATGGTTTGTGGAGAGTATTTCATCTGAGAGACCAAGCTTGGGACAAGCTAGGTGGGGTCTTTCACCAACGGAGAATGGATCCTCTAGGGTTTGTTAAAGTCAAAACCCTCAAAAACCCAATGTTGGGCTCTCACTATCTAGAAGCCAGATATCAAAATAGGATCATACATGAATAAATGAGAAGGGGCCTTGCCTTTCCTTTATACTTTTGGCTCACCTTGTCCTCAAAGTGACTTTCATTTTATTAATATTTAATTAATTAATTAAAATCACTTTAATTAATTAAATAACATTTTTACCTTTGAAAAGATACTTATCTCTCCTTGTCGCTTCCACAGCCTTGAAAGTCACTGCACAGCCATCCATCTATATTTTCTCCTCAGTTCCAGCGAGCTATTACACTAAGAGGTTCCTCCAAGTAATGTGCCCAAAATGACCTCTTAGGTGAATTCCATTGACTTATAGCTCAAAATAGTCAAAATCATGGAAATGGAAGTGAGAGATGCAATGAAACCAAAGCCAACCTATGTGAATGGCTCATAATGATGGAATATGATCATCAATGCAAGATGGACCCAACAATGCCTCTCAAATACCCCATTACTACATCTAGCATCCCATCATCTACTACGGTCATCATAAATCTGCACTTTGATGATGTTTCTTGGGGACATTACAGTCCTCCCACGATAGAAAATTGCTGTCCTCAAGCAATACCCCAAATCCCAGTAAAATACCGAGGATCCCATGTCCGTCTGTGGGATACATAGTAGAACTTATCCAATGATGAACAATAGCACGCTCCACCCCCTAGATCCCATATGGGAAGTGAACTGAATACTCTGTGAAGAAGCAGGTCTGGAAAGATATCAACCTATTGAGATCACGCGACCCATGGACTCATATGAATGAGTCCATCTTCAAATCTCTACCAAGATCCCCTGCGGTCTCCATCCAGGCGCATGATGCCCGGGAATGAAGTGCTTACCAAGATCTTCATGAGGCACCCTCAAGCGTTATGCTAAATGGAAAGTTAGATAACTTTTCCCCTACAATGGTCACTCTCCCATGGAGTCAATGAACTGCTCAATCCCTACAATCACAGGTCCCCATGCTAACCTTTGTCGTGATCCTCCTGGCAGCCTTTGCACTACTACATCCCTGACATGCATTCCCCTTCATACATATAGGATCCTCCTCGCCGATATCCTCAAGTTGAAATACCTATGACCATCAGAGACACACTTTTGAAGCTATCGGCATATACACCTCTGTAGAAGAAGTACACATCCAAGCGTGTCCATGCCTATCATGATGATCAAGAGGAAGAAAATGTCTAGCCCCATAGGACAAGTACCTACAGGCCCTCCAAACCAGCAAGGTGGAGTGTGTGGCTCTCTGGTGCCACACGGATCATCATGTGGTGAAACATCCTACTAACCAAGTGAACTCTTCGGATCCCATGGAAAACTTGAGTTTATCCCTTCTATTCTCCACTAGATGCTCCTGTGTTGGGCTGATCAACATCGAGGCCAACTGCGCTCATCTGTCATCACCGGTCTATGATGCTCACCATCACGCAAGTCTCAATGCAATGCTAACGGTCCACCTGGAGCTTTGGCGTATGTAGGTAAAAGTACTCGTCATATAGTCTTGGCCTACTCACTCTCCACGCCCCCAGCCACGGCCTATCCCACCTCATGTTGTTGTCTATGATAAAAGTGTCGGGACATGCTAATAGAAACATCTGCAGTTGACTGTAGGAATGGGAGGTGTCACATGCTGTGGTCAATCCCAATGATTCGACCAGAAGCTCATCCATCGGTATCCATGAAGATGCTCTCATGTGGTCATCAACGAATCCCAACCATCCAATACAACAGAGGAAGTAACCCCCTCCATTTGCTAGTCAGCAACCTCCATCTCTCATCTACCATTGCAACTCTTGTTGAAATGGTGAAGGTGATCCTCCACAATTATGTGCTGTTCTGGAGGAGTGACATCCACATACTCCCACCGGGTGTGTCTCCTCCTATGAGGCATTATACCCCTCGAATGCCATCATACACCTCGACATCTCTCGTGAGCTATCACTCATCGCGGTATGCTCCGACATACTCATGTCATCTCCGGGAAACTCATGTTTCATCACAGATCAATCTCTATATGGAGATCAAGAACTCCCAAGACACAAAGGGAAGTGTCCCCCATCAACTAGAGCTCCTTTAGATCATCAACATCTCTGTCAATGTGTGATACATCGGTTGTCACTAAGACATATAAGTGGATCTCCCGTGAATCTCTCAAAGAGACCCATCGATATAGACTACGATTCGCTGAAGAGTGCGTGTGCCTCTCAAGAATCCTTGGGTGCTCAACTCCCAGAGTGAGTCGGTCTACTTCCAACTCCCGCCCCCTTAGGGCCCTATGATACATCTCACCAACCTCTAAGAGGTAATATCTATCCATAAGTATTTGTTGGTAGTCGGTCCTCATCATGAACACTCTCCCGAGAGTGTGAAAATCATCCATGGAAAATCCTCCATCGAGAGCTGCGATTGCCATTGATGATCTCCAACCATAATGCGCCATCAATGCATGCATGTCATCAATATGTCTAGTGGTTTCCATGATCATAGCCTCACTAACACCCAAGCGTGCTGCTAAGTGGTGTGACTCGATCATAATCATGTTTGGGTACCCCCTCATGCCTCTTACTACTAGTGCCATCACTAACAGCTTACTATCTGTAGAAGATAAAGTGATGAGCTGCATGTTGTCTTGTGCCACTAGGTACTCCTATATGCCGCGCATCCATCACTAGATGCCATCTCCCGACTCACAACGTATCTGTATGAGCGGTACATCCTCATTGCACTCAACACGCTTTACTATCATGCGCACCTAGATCCGCATGGTTGTATCGGACCACGTTACTATCGTCATCCCTAGCGCCAAAAGGTGCATCCTCATCCATGCAATTTGATCCTAGAAGTAAGTGCTCCATCCGCCTATCAACCTCTACCATCTGCTCAACAACTAGAGTCTCCAATAGATGTGACTCAATCCCCTCGGACTGATCTATATGTGTAAGGTCCAAGTCATGTAGATCTGTACCTCCTCACGGATTTGTGGGTCTACCACATTAGCTGGTGTGCATCTCTCACTGAAACCATCCATTACATCCGACGTGCCATTGATCTCCTCATCTAACATGGCTATCATGGGTGTGCGAACGTAATATTCGGTGTAACGGTCCCCATAGGAAGCTCATCATCTCTAGGTGCTAACCGCGTGTGACTCCTCACTAGTGTCACCACTCTGGCGGCGATAAGGTCATCAATAGTGCGTGGCGATGTGTCTGTGGTTCTTGAGAACTGTCGTCCTGTCCATCCGACTGCCTATCCACTACACAGGGGTCATCCTCCTCCTCAAGCGTCTGAAAGCATCACTAGCCTTTGTTCAAGAGTCATCATCACTATCCTTTGAGGGAGAGTCACTTTATCACTAGCCTCTGTGCAAAGTCCTTTGTCATCATCAGGCGCGCCGAATCCCACATCTGCTCGGCTCCATCCTCACACCTCGGCCTCAGCATGACATGCCTCAATAATGCACTCATGATCTTTACCCACCGCGCCTATGATCTAGTTCCCGCGACCCCTTGCAACAGCGGGTTGCATGCTCCTATTGAGCGTGGGGTTTCTCTGTTCTTCACACCATATAGCTGCTTCTTTTTCTTTTCACCTACTATGAACATCCCCTGTAAAATATCCCATATGCTCCAATGGGGATTTCTAAAATTTTATGTGTAGGAAGGGTTATTAGGGCCTTAGTTTCCTTTCTAAGGCCGTCATACATGATCTCCAACCATGGTATCTCAGAGGCTATCTTATCCACTTCTTTCCAACTATCCATTTGTCCCTATGGAAGAGACCCGGTTCGAGTTTAAGATCGATACCAACATGTGATCCCAAGCCATTATGCAAGGATCATCAACTGTTTTGGTGTCTTTAAAATCTTTTTCTAGTTGTGGTATTTAGGTCAAACACTTTTCTGATCTACTTTTAGATGTGTTTTATATGTGTGTATGCAACAAATAACATAAATAGATAACCATGGACCATACCTCAACCATATGCAATGGATAGACAAACCAAAACATCTCGATTCTTCTTTATTCGCCAAATGAAGCGCTACAATGAAGATGCCTATGCGGAATGCTCAACCGGATGGCCAAGAAGATAACCAATAGATAAGAGCTGCTACAAAATTCTCAGCTAATGCAAAGATACCTCGAGGCTAGAAAATAATAAATGAAGATCAATACAAGCGGAGATCTAAATGCCAAACTCTCGGTGAAGAATGCTGCGGCTCGATGAAAGTTGAAACCTTCAATAACTTGGCCTCACGCCAAAAGTGTCCAATCACCCTATGCCCACTGATGGGTCGGATGGTAAGAACAACAGGGTGCAGAATATCAAGATCCTCTCAGTCTACGTAGATCCTGAAATCCCCACTAAATGGTCATGCTGGATGGTGACCCTAGATAATTGACCCTCTTGGAAGGAGGCCCTCAAATGATCTGAAACTCTCCGGAAATATAGATCGGGACACTACAAACCACTAGGTAAAGTCTCAAGGTCCATGCTCAGTGTGACCCCTCCAAATGGACTAGATTCGGATCTCAAAAATGCCCTCCTTCTCTTCAATTCCTTCTTGCTCAAGAAATAATTACAGGCCATAAAACTGTATCATAAAGCACTAGATCTGATGTCCAAGGCCTGTGTGAGCAAAATTTGATAGAATCCTCAGCGGCATTTGCCAATCTCCTAGGACGAATCCTCCCTCAAAGGATGGTGTGCCCCCCCTTGCTAGAAAACCCCAATGGTTACGCCCTCCTCCTCTTCTACTGTGCTGTGGTACGTGGTAGAACCTCCTACAGATTAGCCAGATGTAGAACTGAACTAGAATTGTTTGGGAGAGTATTGAATCTCCGAGACCAATCTTGGGACAAGCTAGGTGGAATCTTTCTGCAAGATAGATCCCTCAGGGTTTGTTAAGTCAAAACCCTCAAAACCCATACCTTGGGGGTTTTGGGCTCACTAGCTAGAAGCCATCAATCAAAATAAGATCATACATGAATGAATGAAGGGGCCCTTACCTTTCCTTTATACATTTTTTGGCTCACCTTGTCCCTCAAGTGACTTTCATTTTATTAATGTTTAATTAATTAATTAAATCACTTTAATTAATTAATTAACCTCTTTACCTTTGAAAAACACCTTAATTCTCCTTGTGGATTCCTTGGCCAATGAAAGTCACTCTAGCCATCCCATCATGTAGTACTACTCCTCCCGATTCCAATGAACTACTACACTTAGAGGTTCCTCCAAGAAATGTGACCTCTTTAGTGAATTCCATAGACTTATAGCTCAAAATAGTCAAAAAACATGGAAATCGTCGAAATGCAAAGAAACCAAAGCCAACATGTGCGAGATGGCTCATAATGATGGAATATGATCATAAATTCCAACTGGATTACAATGCCTCAAATACCCTTGTACTCGCTCTGGCATCCATCTAGCTACTCTGGTAATCATAAATCTACCACATGTGATGATTTCCAAAAGTGGGGACATTACATATTATGATCTCCTAGATTCATCTGACCGCCAACCACTTGTTGTCTAAACAACTCTTTCTTTATTGATTTTTTAATCATACATGGGGTTGTGGGTTCTACATTGATTTGGATAGGACATGAATCTGCTTCCTCATTATGTCCGGCTGAATATGATCATAAATTCAAGCTGGACCCCACAATGCCTCTCAAATACCCTTGTACTCGCTCTAGCATCCATCTAGCTACTCTGGTCATCATAAATCTCTACCCTGTGATGATGTCCCAAAGTGGGGACATTACATATTATGATCTCCTAGATTCATCTGACCGCCAACCACTTGTTGTCTAAACAACTCTTTCTTTATTGATTTTTTAATCATACATGGGGTTGTAGGTTCTACATTGATTTGGATCTGGACATGGGTATCTACTTCCTCATTATATCCCGCTCCTCTAGTCTTTATTTCATATGTGGCACACAGTGTTTCTTTAATGTGCTCCACAACACAAATATTCTCTACCTCTTCCTCATCACTTTCCAAGCCTTCTCTCTCGGCTACTGATATTTTCTTCCTAATAAGCTTATACTGTTAGGGTCTTCCACTGTGCGTCTTTCCTACCTTCTTCATAATTTCCTGGATCTCCTCTTGATCCATCATAATGGGATCTTTCTCTTTACTGCGCTCTTCTCTATCCATTTCCCCCTCCATCTTAGCCCTTCCTTAGTGTTTCCCCTAACTCCCCCATGCACGTAGGGTAGTTTAGATGTCCAATTCCATAGATAATACCCCTTTATCATGCAATAATCTCTTGATAACAATGTACAACGACTTGATGTACCTTACCCTTGGACCCTTAAGAAACTCCTGCTCTGTTACACTATAAGAATTTGATGTATCTACTGCAAACTCAATGATATACCTCACTAAAATGTTGTCTAGCCAGAAATCTATTACGCACGTGAATTTTTTATTCACCCTTTTCAACCATGCAATATTCTCTTCTGTCCATTCCACTGATCTAACTCTATTCGTCGGATGGGAATCTTTCAATCGTGTTATCCACTCCTGCAATAGTGTGGGAAACTCACTAAATAAACTCTCTTGTATTTCGCAGAATACATATATCTCCAAGTACTGCCTTTGCTTAAACCTAGGGCTTCTATTATCTTTATGGGAAAACTCTAATTCTTGAACTGTCAACCATATTTCAATCTCTTCTTTCGTGGGGTTCCAACCTAAAAACATCCCCTTTCTTAACCCCTCGCGCTATACCACGTGATACATCCCTCTCTATCTAATCTTCTGAGTTCCAACCGACAATATAACCATTGTTGGTTACTTATGGGATGACCCATGTTCTAACTACATGATTACCAACAACCCTTCGACCATCGACCCTTTTGGATACTAGAAGTCAACACAACGCACAAAGTGCATTGCGTAGTCTCACCCAAGATGGATTCAATGGGTGTTTGTAGGACTCAGATGTCTGAAACCATGGGATGGGATGTGTTTCTCTTTCAAAGGCATTGGATCTACTCTTTGTTATCCCTCAAACCCTCATTAGATCTTAGTTTAGACCAATAACCCTAGTATTACAATAAGACTTCATTAACCCTTATAGAAACATTTATTCCATGATAGATATTCATCTACTGTAACATAAGATTCAGATCCAAACACTAGCTATGACATTCATTTACTTAGTGTTATTCTGTAGTTCTTTCCTTAGTGCGCAGTAATATAATCTTTATTAAGTAACATATTCATAATAAAGCTTATTAACTCAAACATAACAGTAAGCAATGAAACCATTCATACACATGACACAGATATACCATGGTTCACCCCCTCCTGGGCTACGTCCATAAAGATTTGTCACTTCTGCTCTTTATTCATATTCTTGCAAAATCTATTGTTATGCATTGTACAATTCTTCTGCCATTACATTCGACCTCCTCATATCGCCAAGTCTCTCAACAAGACCTTCTACTCAACTAAAGGACCTATTACAATATCAACAATACACACCACCAACCCTCTCATGGTCCTAATACATTCTACTTATACAAAACCGATACAATGCCCTTACAAAAACCCTAACCCTAAGCAACTTAAATTTGTCCACTTTCTCCTTGACTTAATCTTGGCTGGGCCATGATCCAACCGTTCTTCAAGTTGGCACTTGTCCACTTTCCAACTACTCCGCAACAGTTTGTCCACTTTGTAACTGCTTTTCTTGGCGTTAATTTTTCCTCTTTTTCTGGCGCTGCTTTTCTTCTAATTCCGACGCGCTCCCTATTTTCCGATGATGCCTTGATTCTTCCCCAAAATTGGCCTGCGGCAACAATGTTTAATACGTTCCTAGTTTGACTCAGAATTTACTTTAAGTTTTAGAGATGACATACCTAGGGTGTGTTGCTAAGTTTGATGATCAACAAGTCATCATCTAGAGGAAATGCCTGGATCCTAGTCAATTTTTTGCCATAGGGGTTTGGGAGGGTGGCTTGTATAGGTTCCTGGTGGATTTAGTGAGATCCCTAGTGTATGATAGTGATAACTTGTGTGAGCTTTGGCACAAGAAGCTTGGTCTGTTTCCTATCTTGAAAGGCATGGTGCAAGGATTTCCAAACTTCAAGATGGAGAATATATGAGTGTGAAAGGGTTTTGCTCTCGACAACCATGCCATGATTTCTTTCCAAGTAGTGAGCATAGATCAAGAGAGATTATTGACCTGATACATTCAGACGTACATGGACCCATGACTTCAACTTCACTATTAGGTAACATATATTGTGTTTCATTTCTTGATGATTCCTCTTGGAAGGCCTAGATTTACTTCATGAAGGCCAAGGATAAGGTCTTTGGGAAGTTTCAATAGTTTAAATATTTTTTAGAAAATTAGACAGGGAAGAAGTTTAAAGTGTTGAGATTAGATAATGGAGGACAATATACCTCTAAGGAGTTTCTCATTTTTGTAGGGAAGTAAAGATCAAGAGGGCCTTGATAATGCCTTAGAACTCACAACAAAATGGGGTTCTAGAGAGGAAGAATAGGTCTGTCATACTTTTTTATGGAAATGATCCATGACTTAGTTTCTCTTATGTCTTTGGGTAGAATCATGTTGCAAAACTGTCTACATTTTGAATTGGTTTGTCATACATTGTTATTCCAATAATCCATGACTTAGTTTCGCCTATGTATTTGGGTAGAAGCATGTTGCACAACTGTCACAGGATATAGAAGGAGATGACACTGGAAGAATCTTTTACTTGTGAGAAACCATAGGTATCACATTTTTGTGTTTTTGGTTGTCTTGTATATATTCATACTCTTGAGGTGAAATGAACTAAGTTGGAACCTTCTATTTCAAAGGGTATTGTTTTGGCACAAAATGACACTTGTAAGGCTTTCAAGGTCTACATTTTGTTTGAGTGTAAGATAGTTGTAAGTCAAGACGTCAAGTTTGATGAGGATGCACGATCCTTCAAGTCTCAGGAGCCTCTAGCAGAGATATAGGAGGTAGAGAAGCCTGATGCCCCAAAGGCCGATCCACAGATTCCAAATAAATCATATTTAGATTAGTGAGATTCCAGTGTAGGTACAGAGATCATTTTTCCTTCCAGTTCAGTGAGGAGGCCCAAATGGATTACCCAAACAATGCAGGAGGCACATGAGCAAGTAGGAGTGCCTAAGACTTATTTCCATGTAAGTTATCATCTTTATAAGTTTCCTAATTATGTTGCATTAATTCCTTTCATTATTGGCATAAAGCCTTCCAATTATGAGGAGGCAACAAGTGAGCTAGTATGTCGAGATTTAGATTAGATTTAGTCATTCCTATGGTTACATATATGAAGTTTTTTTCTAGAATTAGATTTAAATTTGGTAGATCCTTATTTATACAAGAAATTGATTGGATCCCTCATGTATTTATTGAATACCATGCCTGATATTTGTTTTGTAGTGAACATATTGAGGTAGTTTATGATTGAGCCTTGACATATTCATTGGAGGGTTGCAAAATATGTGCTCAGATACTTGAAGGAAAAAATTCACTATGGTATGAGGTATGAGAGAGATAGTAATTTATTATTGCATGGATTTGTTCATTTTGAATAGGTAGGAGATGTAGGTGACAACAAGAGTGCTTTAGGGTGTTTCTTCAATTTGGGTTTTAAGAGTCATATCTTGGTTCGGTAGGAAGCAACACTCAACCACATTTAGTTCAACAGAGACAATGTATAGGCTAGCAACTACTACTATTTGGGAGTCTATCTGGCACAAACTAATAGTAGTTTGACATATTAGAGGCTGGAGTCTACAATTGTTTTCTATGGTAATCAAATTTTCATCAAGATCTTTGAGAATCTATTGTTTCATGATCACTTCAAGTACATCGATATTCGATACCATTTCATCAGAGATAGAGTTTAGAAGGGAGAAATGATCCTGGAGTATGTTTCTTTAGATTCATAGGTTGTAGACATTTTAACAAAGCTCCCAACAAAGGGGAAATTGGATATGTTGAGGGAGACACTAGGCTTGGTGGAGAACACTTTCCTCACAAAGAGGGAGCATTACTTTTTTATTACTTGTGCGTTACTCAGTCAATGTTCCCTAGTAGTGATGGTGTGCTTCATATGTAGATCCAGTTTCTCGGTTCTTTTGCAACATGTTGGTGCAATTATGGTGAGGATGCATTAGAGATGTAATATGTCACATGAAGGCACACCTCTCCATCAACACACCTTTCATAAGGACACATCTCTGGGTTTTTTTGAGTAGTTTTTAATAAAGAACCACACCTTCAACCTTAAGTTGTGTATAGGTGGTTGAGTAGTTAATATTATGAATAGTTCAAGTTGACTCCATAAACCTGTAAACTCAGATGGATCCTTTGTAAATATACAAAAGGGTTTTGCAATATGAATAAAGGATAATCAATTTATTTCGAGTTTTATTTATGTCTTTTTTCCAACAAAAGCTTATTATTTGGGGTTTTGCTTCACTAGTTTCTAGTTTCTAGATGTGAGGCTTGTTGAGCCTCATCATTTGGTATCAACGCCTATAATTTAGGCTTTATTTTCACATGAATATGATTCATTGGCTTCGTAACCACCCATAATTTGTCCAACATCGGGTTCCTTGAGGTCTACCCCATCCACCCTAGCTACTCTTGGCATTTTTTTTGGTTCTCTTTGGCTGAATGCCCACCTAGAACAACTATCTTTAAATTGGGATTTGTTTTGGTTCTATTTGGATCAACACCCACTTATAACAACCATATTCAACATTAATTTGGGTTCCTCGGAGGCTACCCTCCCACCCAAATATTTTTTGGCACTCATCCTAAATGGCTCTTTCCTTAGGGAACGATTGGCTAGGGTTACTTCTCCTCTTAGGATCTACTTGTTTTCAAGAATCACTCTTCAACGATAGCCTATTTTTGTTGGAAACTTGTACATGTGTCCTTGAACACTTCATTATTTTAAGTATTGTTGATTATTTAGTTGGATTAAATGTTTGTTTACTCCTCCCACGGATAGATATAGGGTTTTCACCCTTGATATTATTATTTTATTGTAAAGGAAGTTGATCTAGACTCTATATAAAGCGTATCCCTTCCTCATTTGTAGTTATGGTTGGATTTTAAATCTTCCCCTCCTTGGACTTAATGGACACATCTTTCTTGGAACATATGTGATGTATAAGGTCTCTTTCTTTGTTGAGTGCATAAATACTTTAGTTCTTAAAGCTTGAAGTGTTGTATTTTCTTCTACATAGGAAATACTAGCAACTTGTTCCATTAAAGGGTAAAATCTACCACTTGGAAGGAATTTTTCATGTGTGGTAACAACTCTTCTCTCCTTTGTTATCTTAGTCTTTGATGTGCATTAGTTTTATTTATATATCATCTAGGAATTCTAGAAATCTCATTAACTTCAATTTCTTGGGTAAAGTTGAGTTGCCCAATTGAAGGTGGATCCTTTGGACCCCTCCCTTGTAGAATTTATACATTAATTATAATACTATTAGAGTGAATTTTATTGAGTCATTTAGCCTTAATTCCATTGCTAAAACATAAGAAAATAAGTCCTCTTAGATACCCCCTTGACTTCATTTCCCTTGTTGGATTGACACTCATCTCTATTTCTTTCTATCACCCTTTTTAAATCCTTTTAAAACCTCAAAAAATATTGTCATGCTAAAAATACTCTCATTTCTTAGCTTTAGTAATCCTAATAGGGATACCCCTTTGAGTTGGAGGGGATCCAACCTGAATTGAAGAGGATAGGTTACTTAAGCGAGAGTGATAACTGTCCTAGTCATTCCCTCTTCGGTTGTACCTTATGGATTAGAGATTTGATCATCAAAAACAATTTGGGAGGTAATAAGAAGCTTCCATTACAAGCCCCACGATAGGACTCACCTAATTGGTATAAAAAATATTTTTAGGAGGGAATGATGCCAACCCTTTTCTTAGAGTACCACTCTCTAGGATCCCTCGAGCTACCGATAATTGATTCCTAGTTTGTTTATGTTGATTAAGGTTGGTTGTCATTGATGTCAATCCTTGAAGAAAGCCTTGCAGCACAAAGGATTGGGTAATGGACCCAAGATTGTTTGATGTAAATATGACACATTATTGTCTTATCATGGTTGATAAGAAGTAAATATGGATGAACTCCAAAGTGGTCCCCTTATGGTGAAAGCCCTCACAGGAAGATGCTTTGCGGAGTAAGAGAACCCATGCTTAATTGTGGAATAATGAGATTAAGGAAAATGAATTTGTTAGTTAAACTATCCTATATGGATAGTGCTTTTTATTCCATTTCCGGTGGTATGTGGAATGTCACATAACTCCTCACGGTTAGAGAGTTATGGCCATGAGAAGTTGGAGACCCTAGGTTTGGGTAATGGACCCAAGATTGTTTGATGGATAATGGTATGAGTTATGATATATTTTCAGATAATACTATTCTTTATGGATAGTACATGTCATTCCATTTCTAGTGGTACGTGCAATGTCACATAACTCTTCACGGTTTGAGAGTTATGGCCTTACGAAGTTGGAGCACCCTCATATGTCATCTAGAAGCCCCAAAAGGTCAAAGGAGTTAAAGTGGTTTAAGAGATTTTAAAAGGTAAATAATAAAGTGAAGTAATGATTGTATTATAATTCAAAGTGAACACAAAATAAATTATTTCAATAATAAATTTAATGGAAAAATTAGAAGTGGGTTAACCCTAAAATAAGGAAAGTGGGGCCAAGTGACCTAGAAGATGTTTTTAAGGAAGCTACTTGGAGAGTAT
>SNQJ01S0012892.1:97033-118195 GCA_010110895.2 Picea sitchensis | reverse complement strand
ATGATTCGAAGTCTACAGATCAGAGGCAATACAGGTCAATGATTGACAACCTACTATATGTGACAACATCCAGACCAGATGTAATGCAAGGAGTTGGATATGTGGCACGATTTCAAGCAACACCAAAGGAATCACATGTATTAGCAGTAAAGAGGATTTTCAGATATCTCAAAGGAACATAAGAGTTTGGATTATGGTATCCAAAAGGAAAATATCTATCACTTATTGCCTACACAGATGTAGATTGGGAAGGTTGTATTGATGACCAATGAAGCACCAGTGGAGCAACGTTCTACTTAGGTGAGTGTTTGGTATCATGGCTAAGGAAGAAACAATCATCAATATCTCTATACACAACCGAGGCAGAGTATATTGCAACAACACCATGTTGTACATAGGTTCTTTGGATGAAACAAAATTTGACAGATATACAGGTTGAGTATGATGAGCCCATTCCCATATATTGTGATAATACAAGTGCCATCAATATCTCAAAAAACCCAGTGATGCACTCCAAGACGAAGCACATTCCAATCAAGTATCACTTTATACGGGAACATGTTGTAGAAAAAACATTAGAGTTGAGTATTTGAGCACAAAAGAACAAGTGGCAGACATCTTTACAAAACCACTTCCACGGGAAGCCTTTGAATATCTTCGCCAAAGACTTGGAGTTATTTCTACTCCAAAATGAATGTTTTTTCAATGTTTATCTTATATGTCTTATATGTACACGAGGAAGCACCATAAGAGGACAGTTCAGTCAAGGGGAGAAGCGCCGGAGGAAAAGATACCTTTGTCATTGATGACAAAGGGGGAGAGATGTATCAGATGTAGAGGACAAAGACATGGTTCCAGGGGGAGCAGATTTATCAGATACAGAGGATAGAGGCATGGTTCCAGAGGGAGCATGAGTGATATCATTTCATTATTTCATCAGAGTGTTGCCATCAATGCCAAAGGGGGAGATTGTTGATTAAGGTTGGTTGTCATTGATGTCAACTCTTGAAGAAAGCCCCGCAACATAAAGGTTTGGGTAATGGACCCAAGATTGTTTAATGTGAAGATGACTCATTATTTTCTTGTCATGGTTCATTGTATTTTTGGAGTTACACTCCATGGAAAATAGGGTTTGTGGCTAGTCTTGAAACTAGTCAAAAATAGGTGTTTGGGGTAAAAATGTCATAACTTCTTTATAACATATCCAAATTCAGTGAAACCAAATGTGTTGGTTAGGGTACAGTCTAAAGTATGCTTTGTAATAATTTCAGATCAATTCAACATATATTCCATGTGGGGCACTCTCTACAAGGTCGTTGTCTAGAATAAGCTAGAATTCAACAAGGTATGCCATTTTTGCTATAACTCATTTTATGAGAGGTTACAAGTAGTGAAAACTGGAATAATTGCATAAAAAACACTGAAGAACACTGTGTATCAGTTTCAGATCTTTATACAATACAGGTACAAAGTTATGATTACTTCAAGTTAGGGTTGTTGACTAATCCAAAACTAGGCATGTGAGACTAAATAAAAGTTTGATGAAAATGCTAGTCTCTTGTTGTTGAAGTTAAGGAAGGTTTGCAAGAATGTGATCATATACACCGGGTCTATTACAGAACTACAAATTAGATTTGGATTATGAAATTGATGAGGGCTTTTGGTTGAGGTACATGTTGAGTACATGGTTGAGACAAGTAGTTGATGAGTTGGCACATATATGAGGTGTATAGTTAATGATGTTGGTACATATTGATGAATCATAGTTGATGAGTAGTTGGAACATGATTGGTACATACTTGGTACATGGTTGGATGCACTTGTTTATGGTACAGGTTGATTACAGGTTATTTAGTACGGGTTGGTGCATGGTTGATGCACTTGTTTATGGTACAGGTTGATTACAGGTTGAGGTACAAGTTGATGCATGGTTGATGCATGGTTCATATTTATTGGTGCAGGTTTACAACAATATATCTCACAGTGACAGGTTGACAGTGGTTCCATCATTCTACTTTTACTTCAGGGTGGCAGGACGGGGCAATGATAGGTGGTTGTAGCCACCTTCCGGTTGTAGCTGTAGAACATAGGGGGTTGTAGCCTCCTTATGGTTGTAGCCAAAGAATTGGGGAGTTGGAGCTTCCCTCAGCTTGTAGCCTGAGAAACTAGGGGGTTGGAGCCTCCTTCCAATTGCATCTTGTAAACAAAGGAAGTTGGTGTTTCCAATGATTGTAATTCTTCAAGACATATAAGAAAAAACATTCTGTGGTTTTCTCCTGATTTGGGTTTCTACGTAAAACACTGGTGTACTGTGTATGTGTATGTTTGTTCATTTGTTCATTGCTTATTTACTCTGCAGTTATTGGATGATAATGCTTCATTGATATACCACTTGGATTATATGGTTAAAAATGATTAAATTGCTCTATTATTGATTCACCCCCCCTCTCAGTAATCCAACAGTTTCCCCCATCCTTAAATGTTAGGAGCTATGGGTCTCCTTGTTCTAGGGATCACCTCATGATCCCTTTGAGGATTACAAGTACCTTTATTCTCAGGTACTCCTCATACAATCTTCTCAGATAGTGCATCAACCCCTTCATGGTGATTGAGGACTTGGATATGCAGAGTTCTTCTTCTTTCCTTTTTCTTTTGCGTCGAGTTCTATTTCCAATACCACTTAACATATTTTGTTTAGATTTAAAATTCTCTTTTGTACTCATTTCATTATTTTTTCTTTGATCTTAGATCGTGTTACTTTTAAATCAAATATTGGAGTTGTGTTTGCACTCCCACTTTGTGTTGCATTGATTGTACTCTTTTAGTCTCATTGACCTACCTTGTGTGGTCATTCATTATTTAAACTCTCAAAATTGGAGGGGTTTAAATGTCAACTAGGGAAGGTATCATTGTCACCTCATACACTCCCTTTGCGCATCAGGCCAGTGCTTGCTACGCTCAACGAGGAATCACTAGATGATTTAAAGTGTGAAAATATAACCCTTACTGACAAAATTTAAAATATGTGAATTAGATTACTATCATTTAATTATCAAACCTAAATTCTTCTATGAAATTGATGGGACAAGCTAATATTCATATCAACACTTAATTATGTAAATTCACCCCAATTTCAACCTAAATTTTAGAGGATCTGATGCCTCCTTCCTTCTTCTATTGTGTTGCCTTTGTAAATCCCTCAATCCTATCCCAAGTTGTTCATAAGGGGGGATGTTAAGATATTTAGACACTTAGGAGTTAGTTAAGATCAACTTGGTCTAATGCATCATTAGGTTAAAGTGTGTTTCTTTTTTTGTTTTTTTAGTATGCATTTGTAATCCAACGGTCATGATATGTTCTCGAAATAGAGTGATATGACGACTCATATTCTCCTCGATGTTAATGGCTACATTGATATGAGTCTTAACACCCTATTGGTCCATGATGTTTTTTTAAATAGCATGGAGTGTCATTTGCTGATGATCGACTATGATAAACTCTCTGTAATATATTTTCTTTTGCATTAATAAATTGCCTCAAGTGGTTGCATTGGTTGGGGCCATGGATGTTTCCCCACATGGGTTTTACCACGTAAAAACAACGGTTTGTTGATCTTTGATCTGGTTGTGAGAGTGGTTATTTAAGGTTTTCATCCTTTGTTGGAATATATGTGTTGTTGAACATGGTATCGGTGCACATTTAAAGACCTTCTTCCATTGTAGATCGAGATCTTGAAGTTGTGTTGTTGCATCTCTAGTTTCTTCCACTTTCATACATTTTTGGGCTGAGAGGACTATTCAATTTCATCTAGAGCACTCGTTAAAGTTAGGAACAATTTTCGTTTCACTTGAAAAAGTTTATGTTTTCCCAATATACGATCGTTTCAGTCAGATTCAAAGGTATAAAGCCTAGATACACCATTTTAAAATTTTTATTATAAAGTTAATATTTCGGTTTTTTGTTTTTGTTTTTGGGTTGTTACTCTTTCATGTCTGTGTATTCTGTTTTCCATGTGCTCTCTGCAATATCAGAAAATTATCTCGGAAAATCATAAACATAGAGAAAACTTGCATTTTCCAGGTAAGCTAATCATGATCCAACCCTTGTCGTTGCCAATAAACATTTTTTTTTTTTTTTTTTGTAAATGCATGAAAATAAATTTTTATTGAACATGCACTCCAAGACCATCTTCCACAACAACAAAAATCCTCCTTATTAAGATTATAATGTGTTTTACATTAGCTTACTTGGTTAAAAATTGCTTTATTAAGTAAGAGGTCTTGAGTTCAAGTCTTTTTTTTTTATTATAAAAGTGAATCACTATTAAATAACTTTAATATTTTATTTTAAGTTATTTGTTTTGCATGCAACTTTCATTTATAAAGTAAGGGTCATTTTATAAGTAACTTATTTAAAAATGAGTTTATAGAAAAAATTAGATAAGGAGGAGCATCACCACATGGACCAACTTCTACTTGCCACGTGACTCTTTGGTTATTGTTTATGCCTATTTTGAAAATGACACAACTTTCACATCTGAAGTCCGTTTTCAGTGTCATTTTTTTTAAACAACCTATTTGTTTTAGAGCTTTCCATCCATACCATCAGTTCCAGCTTTTAAATCCATATTATTTTCATATTTTAATATGGTTTCTCCTAGTGATATTTTTCTTACCAGTACCAACTACTTCTCGCGGAAATCCCATATGGAGGATGTACTAAGAAATAAAGGATTGTACTGGATTACCTTGGGAAAAGAACAAGCCCCCTATGATGATGAAAAAAAAGTCAAATAGGATAATAAGAATGACGAAGCAGGCAGACTAATCAAAATTTTCATCTCTTTTGATTTAAAGCTTGGGAAAAGCTTGACGCTGTGTTTGGAAAACACAATATTATTCAAGCCCACCAGTTGGAAAATTAGTTAATGACTTTAAGTCCAAATGATTTTCCTTGCATTGACGATTACTTATCTAATTTCAAAACACTTGGACTTTTATGTACATACTTCAAAATAGATCTACAAAGAGATCGATGCATATATGTTATTCTTGCTAAGGTTGGTAGTGCATATTATGTTTTTGTATATACCTTTTATGCCACCAGAGAAACTCTAGAGAGTGATTATAAAGAACCCTCTCTTGAGTCCTTTTGTTATTGTCTAATTTGAGAACAATATAAGCTTGTGCAAATTGGATTGATTATCACTGCAGGTACATCCAAAAAATCCTTAGTGGCCCAACAAAAAGATAAATCCAAGAATCATAAGAAGCAACATCCTCGCCACAATAACTAGTAAAAAAGGGTCCCAAACCCTCTCTACCAGCTTCTACTCCTAATGGTGACAAATGAGAAAAATCCAAAAGTAAGAAGACTGACAAACATTTCAACTTTTGTGGGAAAGATGGTCACGTGAAGTCTAAATATTTTAAAAAGATGGAAACCTTAAAAGGAGTGATGAAGAAGAACACCATCAATATTTATTCTTCCTCTTCTTCTTCTGGACATGAACTTTCTGCTTCTAGTTTCTCCTTCAATGAAACTTCTAATTCTTCTTTTGATGAGTGGATTATTGATTCTAGAGTATCTTATCATATGGATAAGGATAAAGCCATATTTTTTTATCTTAATGAATGCAAAACCAATAAAATATTTGTTGGTGATGATATATTTCTTAGTGTTGTAGGGTATGGAATACTTCAGGTAGATAATGGTCATTTCAATGATGTATTATGTGTTCCAAGTCTTCCCTGCAACCTTCTATCAGTGTATTAGATAACTCACTCAAGTGAGGGTAAAACCATGGAGTTTTCACCCCACCAAGTTGTAATCAAGGATTTAAAATATCTTAATCATGTCCTCACAACTAGAATTGTTGATGATATTACCAAGTTATACAAGTTTGACAACTTTGGGTCATCAAATTTTCCATCAAATTTTGCTGCTCATAGCGATGACTTGAACAAAATTTGGCATGAGTGGTTTGTTCATTTAAACTATCACTCATTACAACAATGATGTAGTCAAAACATGGTGACTATTCTTCCTCTTATTTCTTACAAAGATGGTGTTTGTATCGGTTTTGTTCTCGACAAACATCATCGAGACAATTTTGACAAATGTGCCTCTTGGCACACCTTGACCCCTTTGCAACTTGTTCATAGTGATTTGTGTGGTACACTTTATTATCCTTCTTTCTCTAGGTGCAAGTATTTCTTAACTTTCAATGATGACTTCTCCAAATGCACTTGGGTTTACTTCTTAAAATTTAAGAGTGAAGTTTTTGACAAGTTTTTGCCCTACAAGGCACTTGTAGAAAAACAATCTGGACATCGGTTTCAAAGGTTAAGAACATATAATGGAGACAAATATGTGAACAATAAATTTACAAGTTATTGCACTGCATAAGGCATTTAGATACAACATATTGTTCCATATAAACCACAACAAAATGGTGTTTCTGAGAGAAAGAATTACACATTAAAAGAAATGGGTAGTTGTATGATCCAATCTAAAGGATTAAGTCTTCATTATTGGGTGAAATCCATCAATTGTAAAAATTGCATAGTAAATAACACTCCCACAAAGGGTATAAAAATTATAACACTGGAATAAGCATGGAATAACATTAAGCCAGATGTAATCCACTTTTGTGTATTTGACAGTGTAGCATGGGCTCACATTCCTGATGAGAAAATGAAAACTTTACAACCTAAAAGTGAGAAGTGTATTTTTGTTGGATATTTTGAAGATGTCAAAGGTTATAGAATTCTTCAACCTCATTCCAATGAAATTATTATTATAAGAGATGTTAAATTTGATGAAAATATCTTGTCTTGCGAGCCTAATTCGACGTTTGTGCCTTCTTCAGCTTACGAGCCATCTTCAACATTTTTTCCTTCTTAAACTTGTGATCCATCTTCGACATTTGTGCCATATTCTGTTGCTATTCTTGTTTCTTTTTCAATGATGATAATGATGATGAAAATCCACCTCTGCCTGCTCACGTTCCTCCAAATGATTCCATTTAACATGAACCTGCACCAACACCACCACTTCCTATATGGGTCCATTCAACATGACAATAAGTCGGGGATCTTGTCGGTGATCATTCAGATCAACATCATACTTGTTCACAATTCCAGTGAACCTCTTCTCTTTTATCTCAAGTTTCAAAGACTCGTGATCGAGAAACATTTGCAGAAGCTTCAGGTCATCCAAGTTGGGACACAACAATGAATGAAGAGTATCACTATTTAATGGTGAATGATACTTTGAATATTGTACCTCTTTCGAAAGGAAGAAAACTTGTCAGTTGTAAATGGGTGTATAGAACTAAGTATGCATTAGATGGAAGTGTTGAAAGACACACGACTCGATTAGTTTCCAAAGGATTCTCCCAAGTTGAAGGCATTGACTATAATTAAACCTTTTCCCCTGTAGTCAAAATTAATTCCATCCACCTTGTTCTATCCCTTGCAATCTCACATAGATAGGAGGTCCATCACATGGATGTAAAATCCTCCATCTTGTGTGAGGATTTGCAAGAAGAAATTTGCATGGAACAACCTCCTAGCTACGTCCATAATGATTCCAGCCTTGTTTTCCACTTTAAGAAATCTCTTTATGGTATTAAGCAAGCTCCTCGATCTTGGTATGCCCATATGGATAACTTTATTCTTGATATCAACTTTTCTAGATGTTGTTCTAACCTTAATGTTTGTACCAAGAAAGTAGGTATCCATATCATAATCCATGTTCTTTATGTTGATGACCTTATCCTCACTGGTAGTGACCTAAAACTTTTAACCCATGTGAAATCCATCTTTAAAAGAAAATTTGAAATGACAGACTTAGGCTATTTGCATTATTTCCTTCGCCTCCAAGTATTGCAAAACCAAGGAATGAGTATTTCTTTCCTAGTCTAAGTATTCTTGTGATCTTATTCGTTGCTTTCACATGGATGATTCTAAACCAACACATTATCTCTTCTAGTTTGGAGTCAAACTTGCTACCACTTGTACTTCTCTCAAAGTTGATCCCACTTTGTATTGTCGGTTAGTTGGTAGCCTCTTATATTTGACTCATACTCGTCATGATATTTTCTTTGCTATTGGTCTCGTTTCTCGGTATATGCAAACACCCCATGAAATCCATTATAAAGTATCTAAAATGATACTTTGGTATGTCCGAGGCACAATTCAGTTTGGGATACATTACAATTCAGGGGGTACTCCTTTGTTGGTTGGTTTCATTGATTTAGATTGTGTCGACGACCTTGATGATCGAAATTATACTGCAAGTTATGTATTTCATCCTTGGTTATGGACCTATCAGTTGGGATTGTAAGAAACAACATGCTATTTCTATTTCTTCAACATAAGAAAAGTACTTAGCAACGGTTAATGCAAGTCAAGAAGTATTGTGGCTTCGAAAGATCCTTTTAGAGTTTGAATTCCAACAACAACATCTGACCACCTTATGGTGTGACAATCAAAGTGCCATCAATCTTTCCAAATATCCAGTTCAACATAAGTGCAACAAACACATTGAGCTACACATGTGCTTCATCAGGAAGTTCTTTCATGATCAAGTTATTGAAGTTCTCTTTTTCCCTATAGAAAATTAAGTTGCAGACATTTTCACAAACTCACTTACAAAAGTGAAGCTTTCCAAAAATCGATCTATGTTAGGAATTCAAGAAATTTTCATTAAGAGGGGATAGGCTCTAATGCCTCCTCCCTTCTCCTTTTGTGTCTCCTTTGCAAATACTTCAATCTTATCCCAAGTTTCTCATAAGGGGGGATGCTAGGATTTTTATACATTTAGGAGGTATTCAAGATCAACTTGGTCTAATGTGTTGTTATGTTAAGGTGTGTTTCTTTAGTATGCATTTGTAATCCAATGATCACAATATTTTCCTGACATAGAGTGATTTGATGACTCATATTCTCCTTGATCTTAATGGTTACATTGATTTGTTGCTTAACACCCGATTGGTCCATGATCCCTATTTAAAGTGCATGGAGGGTCAGTTTCTGATGATTGATTGTGAGAAACTCTCTGTAATATATTTTCTTTTGCATTAATAAATTTCCTCAAGTGGCTACGTTGGACGCGATCGTGGATGTTTCCCCGTAGGGGCTTTACCACGTAAAATCATCGGTGTGTTGATATTTGATCTGTTTGTGTGAGTGGTTACTGAAGGTGTTCATAATGTGTTGGAATACTTGTATTTTCCAACAAATTTGTGATAAATCACTTCATATATGATATTATGACCCAAGAGGGGCACATATATGGCTAAATGTATATGATATGACCCCAAGTGGGGGCATATAGGGGCCTAAATGTACATGTAATGTGTAAATACATATGTAATAGGGTCGGCCTAGTGATAAAGAGGCCTCATGTGCAAGTGTGAATAGATATATATAAGAGATCATGTATTCATTATTTTGAGGGGAATTGTGAAGTATGAAAGGTATTTGGTCATTTGGAGGGGGTTCCACTATTATTTAAGGAGGGTTATTGTGTAACTTATCTATATTGGTATCAAAGCTCAAGGTCTTGGGGTTTCGCTGCTATATGTGAGACACCTTGGAATTTTCTCTATAAATTTTTTCTACAGCATTTTAGAAGGAACCCCTTGGAGGATATTTAGTATACGGATCAAGGTACGTTGGGTTCAAATTTCAGTTCTTGGGGCCTTATACTTACAGAGATATAGATTGTTTAAGATAGGGTTCTGGAATCATACTGAATTTAGTCATCGCGGAATTTTCACTATAAATTTGTTTATGTAATGTTTCAGACCCTGAAATCCAAAGGATATTCATAGAAATTACCGAGGTATATTTGATAATTTTTTTAGCTTCTGGGTCATCCTAATTGTGTAGATACACCTTGTGGAAGATAGGGTATTTGACTAGTCCTATTGACTAGTCTCAAATAGGTGTTCCAGGTAAAACAACCATAACTTATTCATAGATAATACAAATTGAGTGAGACCTGTTGCATTGAATATTTCACAGGCCATAGATTTTTGGTACAATTTTCAAAATTTTATATCAATTATTGTGCATGGGCCACGTTGTACAAGTACTCTCTACTGGAAAGGCCAAAAATCAACAAGGTGTGGGGAAGTTATCATAACATCCACTTGGCACATCCAATTTTGGTCAGACTTGTGAAATTGAAGAGAAGAAATTTCAGAGTACTATAGGTCACAATTTCATACTAAGAAGGGCTAAAATTGCAGAGATACATAATAAGTAAGGTCAGCCAGGAGGACAAACTCCAAATCAGGTTTTCAAAGGTATGTTCAATTGAAACTATCATAACCTTTAATTGGAATGTCTGATTGAGCTGATTCAAAATCCATTGGAAATATAACACATAGGAGAGAATATTGGAATAAATATTACAACTATTTGAGATCTTTATCCTTAACATATTGAGGTTGTGATTTGAGGGTTGGGATTAGACCTCAATTAAGAATCAATGGAAATACCTAAATTTACAGGAGATGAAGATAAAGATTAAATCAATCCCATGGAATGGTTGAGTTTGGTAAATAATATAATATGACTCCTAGGAAATAAAGAGATTATTTTTTTGATGAATCTTGGAAGTGGTGGATGAGTGTTGATCAAAATACTAGATGGCACTGTACATGGGAAGAATTTGAAAAACTCTTCTTAGATAAATGGATTAGGGATACAAAAATGGAGGAAATGTATAGAATTCAAGATGAATTAAAAGAAGCAAAGGAAGAGATTAAGAATAAAGGTGATGATCTATCTAAGATAATATCCCTTAATGAATCACTCATTAAGGAGGTTAAGAACCTAAATCAAGAAAAGACTAGCAAAGGCAAGTGGGAAAAAGATGAATCAAGGGAATATTTGAAAAAGAAAGATGAAGAGATTATTGGAGTTACTTCACACACACCTAGGATTTATTTTTCCTAAGGTTTTTCCTTGTTTATTAGTCATTATTAGTCATTTATCCAGTCTCCTATTTTTTAGGAGAGAATATTCCACCTGGAGAATATTCTCTTCAGTTGACACTTCAGTTTGACTAGTTGAGTTGAGTCTAGATGCTGCATTGGTTTTATCACCATGAAACATTGGGATCATCACCATGATAATGTGCACTTGCCTTGGTTTCATCACCAAACTGGCACATTACCCTTGATTCCCTGATCTAATCCTCACTACACTATGTTTCAGTCAGTTAACTGAATACTGGTTGACTAGTTAACTCAGCTAGGTGGTTGTTCACTCCCGTAACTTCCTGAGAGACTATACTAGGTGGAAGTTCACTCCTGTAACTACTGGTGTGTATCCAGATCACTCTAGACCACCACTATGTCACATTGGTTCTCCTCCATTGTGCATTCATTGAGTTATACAAAGTATATCATTTGTAAATTATTATTATTCACAACGGTTAATGATAATTCTTCTATTATTTCTCTCTTGCTTCTTATTTCTCAAATTATCTCTGCAAATGTGTGTAGTATTTTCTAGCTAGATCTATTTTGCGTAGGTTCAACACATTTACAGAGAGATGTAGATTACAAATCCATAATAAAAAACCATTGGATTAGGTTAAGATATTGAAATAAGAAAAAGAGAATTGTCAAAATAAAGAAGAAAGAAGAATTTTGGATGAAGAATCTACTAAAAGACTACAAGAGGAAATTTGAAAGAAGGTTGAGGAATCCTTAATTACGGATGAGGTAAAGTTAGAAATGCAAGACAAAAATTGAAGAAGGACGTCAGAATTTGTTAGATGGGATCACATTGCATCTTCAAAAGGAGAAAGAAGACAAGATTCAAGAAGGTCAACATAAGATACTTAAAGAAGTTGAACTCCATATAGAGGATGTACATGCCAAATATGATGGTATTATATCAAAGGCTAGAGTGATCAAAGACCAAGCAAAGATGATCGAGGATTCTTTTATCCCTGAAAAGAAGATAGATGAAATGCATGTGCAGAGTGAAGGAAGACCATCAAATGTGAAATTGTATCGACAACCTCATTACCAAGAAACATTTCAAGGAAGACAAGAAGGACGATATCAACATTATGAAGAAAGAAGATGGAATACGTGTCAATATTCATGGAAAAGGGGATCACCAAACTACTCTTCAACACACTATTATCAGAGACCAACAACGAATACAAATTGGAGAATATTCAACAAAAATACATGGAATCAAAGGAAAGTAAATTATTCAACAACTAGACACCAAGGATTAAGACTGAAAATAATGTATTTTGGATGGATAGATAATCAACAATGGAATGAAGAAAGTAGGAACATAAGAAATTCATACTACTTGGTTTCATCACATGTGAAACCTTTAAATGCAAAGCTTTGAGAACAAAGCTTTTTGAAGGAGGGTACTATGCTCTGACCCAAGAGGGGAATATATATGGATAAATGTATATGATATGACCCCAAGGGGGGGCATATAGGGGCCTAAATGTACATGTAATGTGTAAATACATATCTAATAGGGTTGGCCTAGTGATAAAGGGGCCTCGTGTGCAAGTGTGAATAGCTATATATAAGAGATCATGTATTCATTATTTTGAGGGCAATTGTGAAGTATGAAAGGTATTTGGTTATTTGGAGGGGGTTCCCCTATTATTTAAGCAGTTATTGTGTAACTTATCTATATTGGAGTTGTGCTCCACATTGATATTCTATTCATGGTGTGTACTTATGTAATTTTATGATATTTTTAGTATTTGGATCATAACATATGAACTTTAAATTTTTAGATTTGCAAGTGTTAAACTAAAAAAAAGTTAGTTCAAGGGTTCATTTAAGTGTTTTAAACTAGTGCCTTGAATCCAATTGGTAGGATTTGAATAAAGAGAAGAAAATTGATGAGAAAGAGAGATTTCCGTGGTTGATAAATTCAAAAAATTTAAACCAATAGATCAAACTCACCAAAGACAAGAATTAGTGGCCAAAAGAATGACACCTTTTTTTAGATTTGAGTATACAAAGTCTTAAGATATTGACTTCAATCCATAATTACTCTAGGGGATGAAACATCATTTTTGAATCACCTCATTCACATCAAGTTCAAGGAGATAATCATATGACCTCAATGGAACAACCTCTAACTCTCACTCACCGATTTTCTAAATCACACCAATCTGTGATGACTCAAAAAGTATGAAGACTACAAGACTCGAGCAAAATACCAATCCACCGACTAAATGGGACCCTCTAACTCTTATAGAATGAACATGGGAATTAACAAAACATAGTTCCCTAGAATATAATAAAAATGAAACTTTGATTTTCCCAAGGAAAGAATCCTGATTTTGCTAAGAATAGAATGAGAGAAGAGAATAGAATCACTCCAAGGAAAGCATCTCCAGATAAGGCACACTAGTCATTTCTAATTGTGGAGGAAATCCTTTGAACGTAGCCATCAACACTTGAATAAAACATCTCCTCCAAGTAGGGAAGATAAACAAGACTAAATAGAGTTAAGAGGAATGAAGAAAAGGGAGATAAATCCCTTCTAAATTAAGTGCGCTCTCTTGCCAAGTAAAACAATGTGAAAATTCAAAGTAGTGTGCCCTACTTTTACTAAGAATGAAAACATACAAGGAAATATAGGTGATATTTGAAAGGCATAGGAATTCTCCAAGTAAAGTGGTTTCCTTAAAAAAAATAGAGAGATTCTTTCTCATTAAAAAGTTTTCTTTCCCTCAAAAGGTGTGCTTTCCTTCTAGATATAATTTTTTTCCTTGAAGCACTTGTTAAGTATGTCTTTTGCTTTGTGTGAAAACTACCCAAACTATATTAGAAATATTATTTCCAAGGAAGGAATGTGAATGTTGTCATATGGGGCACACTTCTTTCACAAGATAATAATAAAACAATGGCAAGCTAGAAAGATCTAGAACCTTCCTAAGGAATGTGCCCTCCTCCTCTTCTCAATGAGTCAACACATCTCCAACATGTGTCTAATGACAATCTCTCTACCAAGGTGCATTATCCACTTGGAAAAATCATTCTACAACTAATGATGAATTAGGGCGCATATCTTAACTTCTAAAAAAAGATGCATCATGATATACCAAACTGCTTGGAATCCTCTAAAAATTGAAACCCACCTTCATTGTTAGAAGGGTGATGTGTGGTTGTTGTAATTAAAAAAAAAAGAATAAATCACAAAAGAACTTGTCTTTGATCACCACCAAAGTTGGAACCTGGGCTATTTTCCATAATGGGCTATCCAAAGTAGGTATGATCCCCTTGAAAAAGAAAAAAAATAGAAAGGAAAAACTGCACATTCTTTGATTTTAGCCAAAACTGAACCCATGGAAATCTCTCTAATGGGTATCCAAATATATAATTAGATTTCAAAAACGATACAGTTTGTAAAAATAGAAACTTTTCAATATGGTGAATCTTGAAAATTTGAAAATGCCCATTTGAAGAACTCTCCTCCATGTGCCAAAACTGCAAGTTATTTCCAGAATTGGCAAGTTTCTAAAAATAGAAACTAGCTAAAAATAACAGATAATGACTTTGAAAATGCCATGATAACCATCCTTATCCTCCCATGCATTGTTCCAAATGTTGCATGTCGTTCATATACATGGGGAAACTTGCTAAAGATAGAACTTGTGGAACTTGCTAAAATTAGCATTGCATACATTCTTACTGAGAAAAAAATCATCTTTGGATCTATTCTCCGAATTCATAGACAACCTTAGCATATGAATTTGGATAGAATAATCATCTAGAACAATGTTGCAATCTAGGTGTTACGAGGAAAATCTCTCTATGGCTAGGGGGAAACCACAACAGATGGAAATGACTGAAGAAATCAACTCTATTATCAAGTATGCTATATAAACAAATATGCTAGTAAGATAAGATAAAATTCCTACCTCGTCCAGACGTTCGATGAAGTCCATCGTTGATCACTTGACCCAAAGCAATATACCTGCAACTAGTCCTCAAAAACCAAGCAATGCAAGCATATGGGGATAATATATGATGTTAGCACATTCAATAGCATAATCCATCAACATTCATAACAAATACGCCCATGGAATAATAATTCAAATATTTGCAAGATATCAATTGGACGAGAAAAGTGTATTTCTATTAAGATATGATCAGCAGAAGGGAATAAGTTATAGAGTTATGTTTCGACACGGTTCGGAACTGAGAAACTAAGTTCCTTCCAGCTGGGCCTCCACCACTTCAATCCTCCATCAAAGGAAAGCTCATAGAAGAGATACACTGAAGTTCTCACTCAATAAGGGAAGATCTTGGGGGTTGAACACCATGTTCAGATTTAAAGGATAAAGGGATGCAGAGTCAATGTGAAGTGAACAATTCCTCTAGAGTAACTTTGCTCTCAAAGATTAATTATTTCTCCTTTTTTCCATATCTCAGAATTTGCCCATTTATAGCCTTCAAGTGGAACTGAAGGGCTAAGTCGGAACGTTTCCAGTATATGGAAGACCAAGGATCATTGATCTCTTGTCGTGACATGGAAACCTGACACTGTTTTTCATTTTTGGGCACATTTCCGGATGTACACAGGATGTAGTGGTGCAACCTGCGTATACACATGTTTTATAGTATGCAAGGTGTGTATATATGGAAAAATAGTATTTTTAGCTCTGGGATTTGCAAAAAGGGATGACAAGTCTGCATGGGGGAATCGAAAAATGCCTTCTGTGCAAGATTGCATGGGGTGAGGAAAATATTTCTATAACAGATGCCCCCTAATGTGTGAGGTCAGAGGAGTATCTGTGATGGCCGAAATAAATTATAAAAACCTAGAAGTGGAGTAATGGGGATCCAGCTAGAAGAACTAGTTGTTCATTATAATCTGTACTGACTTTGCATACATGGATTCTAATTTGAATTACACTGCAGATCCATGTGAAAATATACTAAACAACTTTCCATGGCCATGAATAGGAAAATACAAATGTGGTTACATGCCAAAGGTTTTCATAGTCACGAACAAGGCCCAGTAGAACTAGTCTCAAAATCAATCTGAAGATATATGTATACAATGGAGTACAATCTGATCTCCCATGATCACTGAAGTTGCATAGGTATTGGTCCAATGAAAAGGTGGAAACAACTCAGGAAAGTTGCGGCTACATATTGATGTCTTCAAGTCTTCTACACAATCCGCCAAAGGTGCAAGTCTACATTGTGTGAATAAAGGAGTTGAGTTCGAACACAATGAGACTTTGTTTGATTACCGGTCATTGAGGTATACCGTTAACAAATGTGAGACAACCTACCGATGACAAAAGTAGGTATCAAGGTAACGAGTACATTCTTACAAGTGTGAATAAATGAGTTGGGGTCGAACACTTGAAGAATCCATCGATCAGGAGACATTGATGTATTCCCAAAAGTCGATGGCGAGAGAACCTGCCACTAATGACTGCAAGCCTCTAGGTACTCATAGGACTCTAGGTCTCGTTTCCAGAATAGATGAGTTGAATTCGATGGAAGGAGACCCGTTGAAAGGAGAGCATTAAGGAATCTCTCATCATCCAGCACGAGGTAGAAAGCAAGAGCTTCATGATTTGGAGGAAATCAGATGAAGAACATGTTCATGAACCAATGACCCTGTGTGTCTTCACATGTGCCAAGTGAAAGCGGTACACGAAAAAGACCCCCTGAATAGAATCCAATGAGGAAAACTGTTGAAAAAGGCGAGGAAACCACCAATAAGCCTAATTGCATCCAAGACACTGCATGAATCCCAATGTGTGAATAGATGTCTTGTCGTTGAACACAAGGGAAACCACCCAATCAATGACCAATGATGAAATTTCGACTGTTGGGTTCAAGGTTACCTGCCAATGAGGAAAGTAGAACCAGGGCGTGTAATAGGACTACAACATTATGTGATTCTGAGACAAACTGAGGGTATGGGCAACATGCAAAGTCAAGAGTTCTGAGGAATAGCTGACATAGGTTGATAGACATCCTTTGAACAAGAGCATGAGACATATGGAAGACTTCGACAACATAGACTCAATGATGAAACCATGAGAGAGGTGCATGTGGGATATGGACACTTGGGGGAATGTTCCCTCCTAGGTATAGGGTGTCAAGTTGCGAATGATATAAATGAGGCTTTGCTTGGTTGAGGATGAAAATTTGTTGAGGCAAATGGTTTATAATGCAAAGTGAGAACCGACTATAGGCTCAATACTGCAAGTAAGGGCATGATTTGCAATCACAACTTAATGCCAAAAAATGTCCTTTTTCATAATCTTAGTCTACTTGGTGTGAAAAAGGGATAAAATTGTACCAAATAGACATCCTTTCAAATCCAATTTACGAGTGTGAAAGAGACAAGTTCACTCGATAATATTTTCATTTTTTGAAAATGAGTCGAAAAAGAGATTAAATAAGACTCACAACCTTTCAAGTCCAATTTAACAAGTGTGAAAGGGACAAATTCACTCGAAAATATTTTCGCTTTTTAGACAAGCCGAAAAAGAGATTAAATCTAACTCAATTGGGAGTTTCTAGGAGGCATGTCACAGGGGAGGCCAAGGCTCCCGTGTTGGACTTCTGTGAAATTTCAGTATCTTACGAATAGCTGACACAAGCTTGGGAAAACCCAAAACTATCCAAGTTGAAGAGGATAAAGTGCTAGAAAAGGTTATCGTCTCCATGATATATCAGATAATTTCTCTTACTTGAAAGGACATAGGCGAAGCCATTGGATACCCCACAAGGCCATCCCAATCATATGGAACTTCTCCAGGACTTGAAGGGAGAGTAATCGGGGATAGTAAAACTCTCTCTTGTTCAAAAGGTGCAGTATTGAAAATGCCAATGACATGGTTGAAGGATGCATCACCCTCCAAAAGGAGAGTTGGATTGACCAGAGGTTTCATTGGTACGACCACTTCTTCAACTCTGGGTTGAATAGGATGCATGATAACCGGGATGTGAGACACATCACCCTTGCCAACGGGGGTGTGATTAGGAGAGGATTGTATTGGCATGACTATTGTTTCAATCAAAGGAGAAACATGGTGTGGGGAAACCATAGATGCCTTAGAACTCGAAGGACCCTCAAGTGAGAACCATGCTTCCAGTATCCCAACAGTAGCAGGACACAAAAGATTAAGGTGATTTCGTTCGCAAGTCATGCAAAGGAATTTGGGCCTATGTCTAAGACGTCTAGGATTCTTAATCGTATGAATTCCCCCAACGTCATTTACAATGGTTGGTGACATGCTCTCAGCGTGACTGGCAGAGGCTAGAGAGTCATCTCCCACATGATGTATAAAGGTTGGAAATGTGGCATCGTTATGACTCATGGCGACTAGAGTGATGCCCCAAGCATGACTAGCAACAACTGCTTGTAGGTATTCAACATGACTTGCAGAGGTCGTCGACCAATCTCCAACATGACTAACAGGGGTTGGTGATGGAGATCTAGTATTAGTGGTAGTGACTGGACTAGTGGTGGTGGATTATGGCATTTGATACCAAGGTCCCGAGAAATATTGGTTTTGAAACATTGTAGACGAGGAAGGGTCTTGGTTTATACCATGTCCATGTCCGGAAAGGTAGTATCCTCTGCCTAATTGATCCTTAGAGGTTTGTACAGGAATCATTATTGAAGCATATGTTTGTGAAGAGACAAAAGTATGATCAGGATTGTTCAAGTGAGGATATATGTTGCCCCCATGTGAAGGGGTTTCGTGAAGAGGGTAGCTTGAACCATAAAATTGATTCCCTCTATACGAAAGAATCAGGTATATATGTGGACCTTCCATGTGAAAGGTGTTCGTAGGAACCGGCATGGTGGATGAAGGATACACGAATGGGGTGTAATAAGTAGAATAATCATCTATTTGAGTACTAGCTCCTGAAAAAACATAGCTAGGACTGGATCCATAAGAGGGGAGGTTCCAACCTCCCACAGTGAGAGTTAGTTGAGGGATAAGATTCCACTCAAATGAAGACGCATAAAGCAGAGCCATCGTTCCCCTAGATAAAAGTATAGGCATATTAAGAGGGGAATGATTAGAGACCCAAGGTATGGACTGAGTATCATAATTCTGCATACCATTATGAAAAGAGGACAGATTCGTCCCCATGAAATGAGTGAACGTTATGGGGAGGTAGTGGTAAATGAGGGAGCCAAAGGGACTCCACTATCCATGATAATGCGAACTTAGTATAAAATCCTAAGGTCAACTAATAATCATAGAGAACACCAAAAATAATCAAATGACCAATATGCACACAAACAGGATAAAGTGGTTGAAAGGTGCCTCCCTCCCTAAAGTAGGTATGCCTCGCCCAAGAGGGGCCTAAGAATCCCTGCTAAATATCGGAGGTAACATAATCAGTTATAAGGGCCCTCGTGTGATTAAAAACCAGTCAGTCAGATCCCCATGGAGAGGTAATCCTCCATAAAGGTTGTGTGTTGTCCGACCCTTATCTGAGCCAAAGTACCTGCAGAATAACCCCTGCAAGTAACCTATGTGGAACCTAAGTCAAGCAACTAAGAAACCACTGTATAACCGATGCACAGACGAGTAGTTGTAATTCGGGTCCACTGTATGGGAAGGGTAGCAAAGCCCTAAACCTTGAGAGTACCACCTCTCAGGGAGGTAAGGGCACTAGGAAGATCCCTAGATACGAATAGATCCCCAAAAATATCTCTGATGCTAAGAAGGTATCGGGGGGGATATTCCTTCAACCGGCCTCACGTGACATCATGATTAACTCCGGTGTAAGTGGAGCCTCCTGATCTTACCGATTATGTTGATTAACTCCCTTTGTCAGAAAATATGTTGATTTAATAGCCTTGGATAAGTTTACTCACAAAATCCTATTCCAAGGCACTAAATCCTAAGCTAGTTTGTGCACCCTAGAAAATAAAATCGTTACTAATCAATTTTAAATTATAGCGTTAATTTTGATGGTCGTGCTTACTAAAAAAGGTGCGGTCTTGAAACTAGTGATGTTATGAATCGACAAATAAAGTAAATGAATATGAAAACAATGCAAAGTCCTAACTTCAATTTCCAATGAATGATATGATTCCTAAAAAATGCAATTTTCAATTCAATTCTACAATTCTAAATAAAAATGCAATCTTTCTTTACATGCACTAAGATAAATGACAAAGAATCAAAAGATCAAAATGCCAATCAATGTAAAATGCATAATATTTTTATATTTTCAATATAAGAAAAATGAAAATGCATGGACTGAATAACAACTTGATATATAAAGACTCTACTATGTATAGAAAGAGACAACTCAAGTAGGATACCAAGGAGAAAAACACCCAGAAAAATGTACAAGGACAATCAAAATGAAAAGATTATGAGAAAGGCACCGCCCAAAAATTCAACCAAAGACAGGTTTCCTGTCATTCCACAAATACTTAACAGTCACTACAGAGACCCAAGAAGACTCAACAATAATCAAAACCTACCCAGCAACCACCAAACCCAGTAAACAAGCAAAAGAGCTTGATGTACGTGATTGTTAAATGTAAAATCATGTATGTACGCAACTTTCATAAGGACAACACACTTATAGATGTGATTGTCAAGAAAAAACCCGCATATATGTGTCAAAGACACAACTAGGCTAAGGAGAATACTGAAAGACTCAGACCCAGAGTGAACATAGGTTGTCAAGCAATCATACGACAAGAAACTCAATATTAAAGAGAACAATCTAAGGAGAAAAACACTCCAAACCCCAAGAAAGAAGATTCAATCCCCAGTATGGTTGCCAATTCTGTTACGAGGAAAATCTCTCTATGGCTAGGGGAAAACCACAACGGACGGAAATGACTGCAGAAATCAACTCTATTCTCAAGTATGTTATATAAACAAATATGCTATCAAGACAAGATAAAAATCCTACCTCGTCTAGACGTTCGATGAAGTCCACCGTTGAGCACTTGACCGAAAGAAATATACCTACTACTAGTCCTCAACAACCAAACAACGCAAGCATATAGTGATAATATATGATTTTATCACATGCAATGGCATAATCCATTAACATTCATAACAAATATGCCCATGGAATAATAATTCAAATATTTGCAAGATATCAATATGACGAGAAAAGAG
>SNQJ01S0012892.1:73891-87839 GCA_010110895.2 Picea sitchensis | reverse complement strand
GAATTATGACAGCCATATACACATATGCAGATCTGAAATGAAATAATAGACAACAAACCATAACACGAGGATTGATAACGGAGTTCGGCACAACTTTTGCCTACGTCTCCGGGCCTTTGTCTTTGTGGGGGAGGCTTCTTTATTTCTGTTCAAAAGCTAAAAAGTACATCGCAGCAGTGCCAATTGGCTACAAGACTGATCTGGTCATGTTCTTCCAGATATCTAGAACCCTGCAAAGAAAATGGCACGCAAAACGGACGTCCGGAGCTCCCAAAAATGGCCCGACAGCGTCTGCTCCTCAATAGCTTCTCTGCATAAAAATGGCTTTGGATTGTCTTCCCTTCAGCATAAATATGCTTTGATTGTCCTTCATGGCCTCAATCAGACCTGGTTTATATAGATCTGAAGTTGGTTATCCATCCCCAACTTCCTCCCAAAATTTGGGCTCCAAAAATGCCCAATATCTCCCAAAAATGGAGAAAATCCAATAATAACAGGCATAATATCATTTAAAATCCAAACTATACAAAAAAAACCTATTTTTCAATAAAATTAGGGCGCATCCCCCAATATGCGTTCCCCTGGTCACTTGGGCACTTCCATGTGGCCACGCACCCATGCGCTGGCCCTCTCTCTGCTGGCTCTTGGTTCCTGTGGCGCGTTGGCATAGGTCCACGGGTTAACAAATATAACCCCCCCGTGATCTGTGTGGTAACGGTCCCGGGTCATATGGGACCGCCCGGGAACCAAGGGCCAAGCCCAATCCAATACAACTGCGTCGTTTTAAAACCTGCGCTCCCGGTTACATGGAATGGTCATGTGTTAGCGCCGAGGGCTGGGGCTAAGTCCCGGCCCTTTTCCTCGCCGAATATCCTTTGACTTCAATTCAAATATATTATTTTACATATAGTTAACAAGGATCACCCGTGGGGTGGGCGGTTAGCCCAGCCCTACCAGTCCATAGCCCGGAGGGGAGGTCGCGGGTTCGACCCTCGGCGAAACCACAAAATTTTACCAAAACCACTAACCAACCACATGGTGCCACGTGGCAGCCTGTGACTGGGCCACGTGGCACCTCAACACCCAACCAACAACTGCCAAGTGTCAAATGCCAAATGCCCTGTCAGCCTGCCATGTGTCTGCCACATCATCAAATTCTGTATGCCACATCACCTGCTCAGTCAGCTGCTGACGTCATCCCGTGCCACGTGTCACCCTTACAGTGGTGACACATGTCACCCATAGATTGGTCCAATTGTCGGCCATACCTGTGCTCCATCACCTGCCACGTGTCACCTCCAGGGGTTGCCACATCAGTTGTACGTTCGTATGGCCTGTACAGTCAACATGCCACGTGGCACTGTACGGACTGTACAGTCATCCCCTTTTTTTGCTTGTTTGGGTTTTCGGACAGAACGCGATATCTTGCGCATACAGAGCCCGTTTGATGAAGTAAATATACCGCCGGAATCAAGAAGACAAGACGAACGCAATGGCGCTAGTTTCATCGGATTCCGAGAACTTTCATTTTTTAGCATTTTTAAGCCTTGTCAAGCTTCTGGATCCGATTCTGGATCAACTAGCAAGATCCCTAGATACGAATAGATCCCCAGAAATATCTCTGACGCTAAGAAGGTATCAGGGGGATATTCCTTCAACCGGCCTTGTGCGACATCATGATTAACTTCAATGTAAGTGGAGCCTCTTGATATTACTGATTATGTTGATTAACTCCCTTAGTTAGACACATATGTTGATTTAATAGCCTTGGAGAAGTTTACTCACAAAATCCTAAGCTAGTTTGTGCACCCTAGAAAATAAAATCATTACTAATCAATTTTAAATTATAGCGTTAATTTTAATGGTCGTGCTTACTCAAAAAGGTGCGGTCTTGAAACTAGTGATGTTATGAATCAACAAGTAAAGTAAATGATTATGAAAACAATGCAAAGTCCTAACTTCAATTTCCAATGAATGATATGCTTCCTAAAAAATGCAATTTTCAATTCAATTATGCAATTCTAAATAAAAATGAAATATTTCTTTACATGCACTAAGATAAATGACAAAGACTCAAAAGATCAAAATGCTAATCAATGTAAAATGCCTAATATTTTTGTATTTTCAATATAAGAAAAATGAAAATGCATGGACTGAACAACAACTTGATATATAAAGACTCTACTGTGTATAGAAAGAGACAACTCAAGTAGGATACCAAGGAGAAAAAGACCTAGCCCAATGTACAAGGACAATCAAAATGAAAAGATGATGAGAAAGGCACCGCCCAAAATTTCAACCAAAGATAGGTTTCATTTCATTCCACAGATACTTAACAATCACTATAGAGACCCAAGAAGACTCAACAATCATCAAAACCTACCCAACAACCACCAAACCCAACAAAAAAGCAAAATATCTTGATGTACGCGACTGTTCAATGGAAAAGCATGTATGTATGCAACTTGCATAAGGACAACACATGTATATACGCGACTGTCAAGAAAAAACCCGCATATATGTGTCAAAGACACAACTAGGATAAGGAGAAGACTGAAAGACTCAGACCCAAAGTGAACAAAGGTTGTCAAGCAATCATACGACAAGAAACTCAATATTAAAGAGAGAAATATAAGGAGAAAAACACTCCAAACCCCAAGAAAGAAGATTCAATCCCCAGTATGGTCGCCAATTCTGTTACGAGGAAAATCTCTCTATGGCTAGGGGAAAACCACAACAGATGGAAATGACTGTAGAAATCAAATCTATTCTCAATTATGTTATATAAACAAATATGCTATCAAGACAAGATAAAAATCCTACCTTGTCTATACGTTCGATGAAGTTCACTGTTGAGCACTTGACCCAAAGCAATATACCTGCAACTAGTCCTCAACAACCAAGCAGCGCAAGCATATGGCGATAATATATGATGTTAGCACATTCAATGGCATAATCCATTAACATTCATAACAAATACGCCCATGGAATAATAATTCAAATATTTGCAAGATATCAATTGGACGAGAAAAGAGTATTTCTATTAAGATATGATCAACATAAGTGAATAAGTTACAGACTTCCGTGTCAACACGGTTTGGAACTGAGAAACTAAGTTCCTTGTAGTTGGGCCTCCACCACTTCAATCCTCCACCAAAGGCAAGCTCATAGAAGAGATACAATGGATTTCTCACTCAATAAGGGAAGAGCTTGGGGGATGAACATTGTGTTCATACTTAAAGGATAAAGGGATGCAGATTCAATGTGAAGTGAACAATTCCTCCAGAGTAACTTTGCTCTCAAAGTTGAATTCTTTCTCCCTTTTTCCATAGAATTGGCCCATTTTTAGCCTTCAAGTGGAACTGAAGGGTCAAGTTGGAACATTTTCAGTATATGGAAGATCAAATATCATTGATCTCTTGTAGTGACATGGAAACCTGACACTATTTTTCATTTTTGGGAACATTTCCCGATGTACATGGGATGTAGTGGTGCAACCTGCATATACACATGTTGTATAGTATGGAAGGTATGCATATGTGAAAAATTTGTATTTTTAGCTCTAGGATTTTCCAAAAGGGATGAAAAGTCTGCATGGGGGAATGGAAAAAGGCCTTTTGTGCAAGATTGCATGGGGTGAGGCAAATCTTTCTATAACACTAGGAGAGGTAGTCATGAACTGTCGATGTTGAATCAATCAAAATGGACTTTGGACAAGTCTATCTTGATCTCAAATGTACTCATGAACATGTTGGAATTTAACACTTGAATTTGCATGGGAAAATTCAATGTTAACGTAAACATTAATAAAATTGATCTTATTTTGTATTACCTATCTATCCTCCAAACTAGCATTTTCCATTAAACTTCTGAATTGATCAATGTTCAATGCATTTCACCCTTGGATTTGTGACAAGCTTTCATGTCAAAAATTTTGGTGTTGTGTGATATTCATCTATGCCAAGTTTTTTTTCCCTTGGAATTATGAATATCTTATGTGGTGGATTTTATCTTTGTCGAAAATTTCTCCTTTGAACTATAAAATAAAATAAGGGGATTCTTGTTTCTTAAAATTTCATGGGAAATTTCTTGGTGAGATTTTTTGAATTAGTGCATTAGTGATGGCACTTTGTGGGATTTTTTTTCTTTTCATCCCAATTTCTTTTAAAATGATTTATATGAGGTTTATTCAACTAGTGTCCTTTTGCATGTTTAATTCTCATCCTTGTGCATCGAACCATCCAAATATCTTTTGAAAAGTCAGGTTTATGTGAGAAGTTGCTTGTTATTGTGAGAGACATAAGTGTAGTATGCACAATAACAAATATTTCAAATATAGATAAGCGATGAATGATATTGATGAAAAGTACAATCCACACACATTTATAAATACATGTCATGTGATCATTTATTAAATAGACTACATATAGATAACCTATACATTTAATGTTAAATACACCTATGCAATAATACACTAGCGCACATCATCTACGTACATAATGGACATTTAATATTAAATACACCTATATGAACCTATGATTGCGCACATCATTTTTGTACATAATTAACTTATTTTCATTTCAAACTCCCCGCTTCAAACATACTTTTCTCTCAAAGTATGGTTTAGGGAAGGTGCTTTAGATAGTTGACCATGCTTTCCTGAAAAGTAGCTTTAACTGGTGTTTTTCCATTATATTGAAGATTGTTATCATGTCATATAATTTTTATTTCGAGTTTTAACAAGGTTCCCCTCCACGATGTGCATACTCATCTAAGATTGTCCCTATTGAGCTCTTACATTGGAAACCTTGATGTCAGTTTGTGTGAATTACTTCTTATTGGAACATTGATCTATAAAAGTTGGAGTTCTCTTTCCATTTAGATTCTCTATTAGGCATTGAGGTTATTTTGGTATTTGGATATTCAAAAATGTACAATTTGTAATTTTTCCTTTTCCATTTGAACTTCATAAATTGCTTCAACAAATCGATGGTGTAGGTATCCCATACCATAGGCCATTATCTTCCTAAGACTATGTCTATTACACCAAGTGACATGTCATAATATCTCATTTGGAAATTGAACTTTTGTATTTGTAGCATCACCTTGAGACATATTTATCTTGCATAATAAGTATATCATCATCCATCGGTAAGACTTGGATGCTCAAAAAGAAATGCAATAGGTCAAAATGTATTTGCTAACTATTTCTTCAAACCCAAAACTAAATTTACATTGCTTCTAGTAATGACTAAATCATCCACATATAGTGCAACAATCAATGTTTCATCTTTTACATGTACTATATAAATACTGTGATTTGATTCACAACATTTGAAACGAATATTGAGGAAAAAATGGTCACTATTCTCATACCATACCCTAGGGGATTGTTTCAAACCATACAACGATTTATTCAATTGACACATAAGACTACAATCCTTCTCAAAATCAATGGATTGTTCCATATAAATTTCTTCAGTGATATTACCATAGAGAAAGTCATTTTTGGCATCCATATTATGTACCTCCCATCCAAAGTGAGAAACAAGTGAAAGAATCAATCAAATAGAGTTCATATCTGCAATTGGTGCAAAGGTCTTAGTGTAGCCGATGCATTTTTTTAAGAAAATCCCTTAACCACCAAATGAGTGTTATGTATTTGAACAACACCTTTAGATGTGAATTTGGTCTTGTATATCCATCGACATTTCACCACATTATTTCCTTTTGGTCAAGGAACTAAATCCCATGTGTCATTATTCACTAAGGAATGATACCCATTAGCCATAACATTCTTCCATTTAGGGTGACCACGTGCATCTGCATATGTATCAGGATCACATGTCTCTAGCACATACTATTAGAGCAACACTAGTTTTTGAATTTTTTTTCTTGAGTCATTGATGTTTCATGCATTAGCTCCAGTAGCTTCGATTTCCTTGAACCCATCAAGGAAGACAAACTCCATTTGTTTAAGGAGTTCTTTTACCAAGATTATCATTTATGGATTGAACCAGGGTCCTAAATATTGTAATCAATTTAGTTATCAAGGATCGACTACTAATTGAGTGAGATAGAGAAGTCGAGTGTCCATTTGATGGTCCTGTCAGGTAATTATTTGATTTATAATTCCATAGAATTTCTAATGGTTCACTATTCAACAAGCCAAAAGAAAAATTCAACAGAGTGATACCTAAGGTTTTCTCGTCAAATAAAATACCTCTTATGTAGATAATATCTTGTTCGACAAGGTTAAACAATCTATATGCATACTATCACACAATTTGTACTTATTTCAAATCCCCGCAAAAGTAAACCAAATTAGCGTAACAACATGATAACCCACCACTATCACCTTAGTAGGAAATCACCACGTTTTAGGTATGGATGAGGTCCAACCCAAGGGAGACATCCCCGATAACCTAAAGGCCTCGGAGAGCTAAATATATGATCAAAGATGTAACCCCCTCTCACTGGTTACCTAAGTCAGAAGTCAATGTCCGTGAAATTGAGGCAAAGGAAGAGTGTATGTGTACCTTCCTGGAACAAGAATAATATGTCATACATATAGCAATTTCCAAGTACCAATACGATAGTAGAACCTCAACAGACAATAAACATTCAAAATATGTGGTGGTTGAAGAAAAAATGCAACAAGTTGTTAGTTTACAACAACAATTAATATTTTGTAACAACCACAAGAAATACAACTCAAAATAGCATGAAAGTACAATGAAAGATTAACATTCATTCAATAGATCAATTAGCACTTTATAAAATCAATTTCTGAGCATGTTAAGTTGATGTTATACTAGTGTATGCATCAAATTACGAGGTTTTAGATGGTTGTAGCAATGTTTTGTAAATTTTGGGCCTTCAAAGGCCACCCATCACCTTAATAGTACCAAATGTCACATCACAAGCCTCCTCCATTATCTCCATCAAGCTCTAGTGACATCATGGGATATAGGGATGACGTCCAAGCCTCCAAAGGCTAGCGTCCAAGTGGAGAGGGATGGGAGTTGGTATCCTAGCCATGTCAGAGTTCCTCCAAAGGAAACAACCTCCTTATTCATTGTGCAAGAGATGATCATGAGTTTTCCCTAGACGTGGGGTCTTTGTATCCATCCTTGGGCTCCAAATCCCCCATGAATATCCGAACAAGTCATCTCTTCATGAATAATTGTCCATTGAGAAAGGTCCTGCAAAGACAAAGAAATATTCCCTCCAAGGGTCCATAAGTCACAAGAATCATGCCAAGTAAGTATCTTCTAATAATTGAACCACCCAAACATGTGTATTAAAACCCCCTTTTCAAACTAAACAAATGCTCAAAGACCTTATACAATTTGTCAAATTTAGGTGTAGGAGGGGTGTCAAGGAATCCTATTGGGCCAATCATACCCCAAGTCAAAGGTGTTTCCCAAGGAAAACCTATCTAAGCCATGTATTAGCATGAGGTGGAGTGGGGTAAGACTTTTGGGCATGGTTTTCATGACATACAAGGGTTCATATTGTCTCATTTATGGGTGCCTTTGTAGAGGGTGTGTTGCCATTCGTCCGCGATGCAACATTTTTCCAAGCTCATTTGTCGTTAATTTATTAAATTGTTTCCAAGTTGAATACATGCGAGGGACACTAAACTAAGAAATAGAAAAAAATCCCACACACGCTCTACCTTGGTCACACTTGATCATTCTTTTCGAAGTTGAATACAATAAGGGGCACTAAAAAGGAAATGCATAGCTCACATATGCTCTACCTTGGTTGTCATGATCGATTAATTAGTTATTCATTTACAGGTCCCTCATTTTTTTTAGATGCATTTCATTGCTCTCGGGATCCCTGGGCAAGCATATGGAAGGTTTATCATTGACCTCTATCTTTTTCCAACTACATTTCCCTCTAGTCCTTCAATCCATTCTTCCCATGAAATGAGGTACAAATTCAAATGCTTCCATTATTAGAGTGACACTTATCATGATAACAGAATTATTACCTTATGAATCAAGACATGTTTTCCTCTCGGTCCAAACCAGTGTGATGGATGTTGCTTTGCTACTGGTGATGTATGGTATTACATCAATGAATAGGAGGGGCCTTGCAGGGCTATGCTAATCAATCTGGCTCTCAACATTCCATTTTTTCTACATGTGGGACTCGAGACATAATATCATTAGTTACCCCTAGTCTGAGGGGGTAACAAGGTATTTGACTCTTAAGAGTATCCCATCATGATACAAACATGACTCTTCACACCTAGTTTCTTTCTTCTATCATCTAGAATATGATCCCAAACAATTCATATAAGATTTATAAGATGTTTGAATGAAGGTTTCCTTCTTCTCCATTTTTAGATTGGAGTCACGTCCCATATAACATTAGTCATAATCATATTTAACAAGTAATTTGAGAAATATTTTTTTTTTGTCGAAAACTTAGTTGATAGACCTTTGGCTTGAAGCAAGCAACATGCCATTTCAACCAAAGTATGAGTATTCCTTTCAATGATTCCATTTTGCTGAGGTGTGTAAGGTACATATCTCCACAAAAAGATGCCATTCTATAACAAGTACTTTTCAAATTTCTTGCTCACATATTCTCCTTGATTTTCAGGTCTTAAACATTTCAAAAGTTAATTGCATTGATTTTCAGCATGTGCCTTAAAATCCTCAAACTTTTCAAAGACATGATTCTTATTCTTCAATAAATATACCCAATTATACTTGGAAAAGTCATTAATGAAGGTAATACATAGTTTGCACCAAATAGAGATGGTTTTTTCATGGAACATAGGTCACTATGGACATGTTCTAACTGAACCTTTGCTCTCCATGCTTTCCCTATTTCAAAGGCTATCCAATGATGCTTGTGAAGAAAACATCCTTCACATACTCCATCAAGAGGAACTATTGCGGGTATACCAATTTCCATATTGTGTTTTTCCATTAGGTTCAAGCTTCAAAATTTTAGGTGTTTGAGACATTCATGCCACAATATGCTTCAATCATTAGTGTGGGATATGAGTTCAATGGGTCCATCATCTTTCTTTGGAAGGTCATAGAACTTATATAGACGATCCTTTTGGTCCAAGAAACATTCGGTGACAACAACAAAGTTGTTATTCATGTCCTTGACAACAAACCTATTTGGGAAAAGATCTACTTTCTTTCCAGACATGGTTAGTTTTGATACTGACAACAAATTTGTACTTATACTAGCTACATGCTACACATCAATCATCATACCATTCTAACATTCAATATTTCCGCAACCAAGAACAATAAGTGACCATTAGCTACACATATTTTTATTTTATTTTATGTATCTTCTTTTAATGAAGAAAATAAAGAAGCTCCATTAGCCATGTGATGAGTGCAACTAGAGTCGACTATACATTCACTCTAATAAGTATGATCATGCAATACTTGAGAATCACTAACATAAAACATATTGTTATCTACCTTACCATCTAAAGTTTGGTTCTATAGGTTAGTCGATCTTCCATTCGACATGTCTCCTTCAAGTTTCTTCACTTTCTCCTTTATATCCTTGGTATTTTTCCAACAAGCCTCTTCCATATGTCCAATTTCCTGCAATAGTGGAAACTCTTCTTATTTCTACCTTTCTTAGTCAAAGTTTGATCAAAATGCTTCTTCTTATTAATTTGGTTGACATCATCACATTCCTTCTTTTGTCAACCTCTTTCTCTATAGTTTTGTTGGCCTTTTCCATTCATCAAATGGACATGTTTCTTGACCTCAATTTTCCCTTCATCAAGCAATTTTTCCCATGGCTCAATCAATGAACCACAAAAAGAGTCAAAGGTATAATCCTTACCATCATCTTTCCTAGTGGTCCAACTAACAAAAAATGTTGAACATAACACATCATATGATGTTTTCATATTCATTAGAATAGTGTTATGAGCTCACCATCTTTATTGGGAAAATATTTTCCACATTCAACTAATTTCAACTGAAGTTCCTTCACATGGGATAAATAACATTCAAGAGAGAGGATCTAGAGATATCAACTCTTTCTTAATCTTCATAACCAAACTTTCATCAGTTTTATCAAACATAGTCTTCATCTTCTTCCAGACAACATTTGGGTAGAGGATCCCACTTTTGTGAAATAAAATGTCCCTATATATGTAGGGTGTTATGACTCCTATAACCTCATCCTTCTTCCTATCAATAAAAAACTTATGTTGGTCATCCTTTAGATCTAGAATCACAGTCTTCCTAAATTGCCACAATGCTTTATTCTTCAACATTGTTTCCATATCATATTCCTAAATTCCATAATTATGGCCATTTAAAACCATCGGCTCTGGCCTGAAACTCATAATGCCAATCTACTGATCTAAAATCCTAGATTCAATATGCAATTCAAAACCCTGAGTCAACCTAAAAGACATAGTCAACTTGTTAAAAGTGCCAGCAACCTCCACAAGACTTGTAGACATTAGTTTAAATGTTAAACCACTAGCTTTGATACCATGTTGGAGAATTGTAGGATTGGGGAACTAGAGGTGGTTTCTAAAGACATTGTTACAACACTTAAGCACAACTAAACATAGATCTACATATGAAGAAGTGTAAGAAACCAAAATATTTTCATACACAACACATATACATGTTCAAATATGTTGTTCACCACAACATAGGTTGAACTATGGGGCCATATTATATAACACCAAGCTGTAACCAAATCCCCTTAAGTGAGGAATATGAGGTCCACATTGATTGGATAAGGAACATAACAAACTCCTTAATTTTTTACTTGTTTTTCACATTAGTCTACTTTTCTATTATGACTACCCGACTAGTCAAATGATTAATCTACCATTCAATCGATCTCTTAGTTAAGTCCTCAACTGACCACTCTGTTGAACTTCCAGTTGAGGCTCCTAGTTGATTTCCAACTTTGACCGACTGTCTCTAGAAGATCCAGAGTTGTGATGAAATAACAAGGCCTAATGTTCCAACACATGCAATGTGTAACTTGTTCTATTTACAAAGTAGTTTTCCCTCCTTCAATACTAGTGGATATATGTACACAAATTGAATACATATTTAGATGTTGACAAACATAGGGCACAAAAGTCCAGAATAATATTTTATCTACAAAGCAACTTTGGATTACAAGGATGAGTCATTAGATTGAAAAGGTAAGGAGAATCATGCTAGGGGAACATATATAGGAAAGAAAAATGGAATTCAAATCAAAGGGGCAACCATCCATGCAACATATAATTTTTTCTATTTACAGGAAAGTTCACCCTCCTTCAATACCAATGATTACATGCACACAAACAAAATACGTCTTTAGATGGAAAAAAACAAAGGTCACATAAGTCCACACCATTTTTTTCTTTTCAAATCAACTTTGGAATGAAAATGCATAAAAAGGAAAATCACAAAGGCATCGTTTTGACATGCAAGTTTTTATATTTACAACATATCACCCCCCCCCCTCCAATAATCATAGAAACATGCACACAACTATAAGACATATATGAATTTTGAGAAATGAATCTCACATAAGGCCACATTCATATAAGAGAACAAAATACATATATCTCCCATATGCTTGAGCCACATTTATCTAACATGATAAAAAATAGAGTATTGGTAGACTATGGTCTTGAATAAAAAGGTAAATAAATAGATTATTTAAGGGAGAATATTAGAGAATATGGCTTGCAATACAAGGTCCCCAAACCAGTGCTAGAGTATAATAGGAGGCCAATAATTGTGACAAGAGGGGAAGTGAAACAATATCCAACAAATTCTTACATGACATAGGGTAGGGAAATGATGAATCATAACATTATGAAATTAATAATATTGAGTGATTTTGGAAGAAATTAAACATCATTGAAGGAATGCTAGCACAATAACAAAAGGAAATGTATTGATGAATGATTATATTGTCAAGTTGTAAGGCTTGTGAAGAGTGAAAATGCATTAGAAAAGATGATGAACATCCAAATCAAAGAGGTAGACAATTAATATGTCCTTCAATACAACACCCATAATTATGCTACAATATATAATGAGGGAACAAGTTTGTCAATAATTATGGTGGAAGAGGGGTCAAAACAATATCCATGGAATACGAGGCACCTACCATATGTGGTAGTAGACCTATAAATTTATCATATTCTCCTAATTGTGAACAAATTTTCAATGTAACCAAACTCCATTACTTTTAGGGAGCAACCATTCATTGGATAACAACATTGAAAATACATTTTAATCTCATTTTCTTGTTGCTTTAGGAAAATGTTTAAAAAATAGGAGACATAGAAAGAACACAAAAATAAATTGGAATAGAACAAGTGAAAGGTGGTGGACTGGACGGTGGTGGGAGTTTATTACTTTTCCCTAGTCAAGGCACCTCCTTCATGAATCAATGTAAAAATTTTAACACTTGAGAAGAGTTGACTTGCATATGAGAAGCATGAAATAGGAGATAGAAGAGACAAACAACAAAACATAGATAGTGTGCTTATAATTTGCACAATAATTATGCTAAGAGAGACATCAAAGCACTACCTAAGAATTGCTTCAATAACAATAAGTGAGTGAATGACAAATTACTAGAGTGTGAAGGTAATGAACTAGAATGGTAACAAAGGCACTAAAACAACATCGAAGGAATGACCATACATTAATGTGATGCAAGACAATGATATATTTTTAAGGAAAGCAACTTCATGAGGTTTGAAGATGCTTCAAAAAGGAAACTACACATTCAAATTAATGTAGTAGCCAAACAAGGGAACATATCATCACTACCAATTAATACATGCAAACAACTAGTTTACATATGCAATAAGGGAAATACTTATGGAAACAATTATGCTAATATAGGCATAAAATGTTATCCAAGAATTACATTGCCAAGATGTCAACCTTCATAAGCAATGGTAATGCACCAAAAAGGAGAATGAATACCCAACTCAAAGGGGTAGCCAAGGAGAATGGCATTCAATTCAACACCAATAATTATGCAACAATACATAATGAGGGAAATGAATATGTCAATAACTATGATGGTAGGAACATCAAATCAATATCCAAATATTGCAAGGCATCCACCATACACAAAGGTTAAACATAGTCTGATTTTGTTTTTTTTAAATATGCATATGCAGAAGTAGGATTCTATATATGCACATGTACGAAAATCAAAATATACGAAAGCATTTCTATATATGCGTATTTTGGTGCCCATATATGCACATATATAGAATCTTTCTTTTATATATGTGTATATACGAAAAAAAAGTATTCATATACAAAAGTGCTTCCATAAAGACACATATATGAATGCACACTTTCATATATGCACATTATTTGGCTTCCATTTATGTGCATATACAGAATCATTTCTGTATATGCATATTTTTGGCATTTGTAAATACACATATACATGCATTTATATAAACTAAAATGTGCATATATGGTGGATTGCTTCCATAAATGCACATATATGGTGGATTTCTTTCATAAAAATGCATGGATTTCATATATGCACATGCAAAAATGCACACATATTGTAGCTTGTTTTCGTAAATATGTAAATATGGAAGTTAGTTTTTGTATATATACAGATCTGAAAGCCAAAATGTGCATATATGAAATATTTTTGATATATGTGCATATACAAAAGTCAAAATATCATATAAGAAAGCTCTTTCATATATGCACATATATGGAAGTGATTCCATAAAGATGCATATATAAAAGTAGGCTTCCATATATGCGCATTATTTGTCTTCCATTTATGTGCATATATAGAAGTGCTTTTGTATATGTATATTTATGAAAATAAAAATGCACATATATGGTATTTTTTTTTTCCCGTAAATGCGCATATACGAAAGTAAAAATGTGCATACAAGGAAGTTCTTCCATAGAGATTCCTATAT
>SNQJ01S0012892.1:31499-41625 GCA_010110895.2 Picea sitchensis | reverse complement strand
AATCGTATCAGAACATGTCCACATCATATCATCAAATCAAATATACTAAAATCACAGTAAACAATCAACCCCAAAGCACACTCCCTGACTCGATCCGGAGTCCAAGGGGTCCCGTCGATGCCTATGCATCCTCAAGGTCAAAAACCCTGCACACTCAGTAAACCGAGTCAATATCACATGTCCATGTCGAAGCAGTAAAACAACATGTCATCTATCATATCGCATCATAATCAAGGATACATGTTTTCTTATCATAAAAGTCCAGATCACTTGCGAGAAAGTGTCCTCAAAGAATAAGTTTTCTCAGTGCGCCAGAGCGGGATGTTACAATATCAAAGTTCCTATCAATATTTTTCCATTGTTTTCCATATTTCCTATTTGTAATGGTTCCATCGTAGTCAAATTCCGTATTCAAGGAAAGTTCCTTGGAAATATGATTGGTAAGGAATCTAACAGATATGACCAATGTTATGAGATTTAAATGTCTTAACTTCTTCATCAAATTTCCCATGGGACCAATGTTAGGAACTCTATCTAACAGGATCAATGTCATGACAAGAAATTTGATCAACGAAGGAAGAAGAGGGATAGATTTCTTATTGGTCAGAGCCCTTTTAATGAGTGCCATGGGAAATTTGACAAAGGAACCATGAAATTGATTAAAGGGCCTCTAAAAAATAGGAACTTTCACCCTCTTGCTCCATTATCAATCAAATTTCATGTCTTAACATTGGTCTTGTCAGTTAGAGTCCTTGAAATTGATTTGAAAGGAACTTTGAGGAAGTAACTATGACACTCATAGTCAAAGTTCCTATCAGTCATAGTTTCAGGGAACCTACCAATAGGAAATTTGAACAATAAAGGAACAATATTGATAGGAACTATGTCTAGCATGAACTTTAATTGATATGAAATTTGATGAAGAAATTGTGATTGATGAGAACTTTGACCGATAGGAACTCTAGTTGATGTGAAATTTCACAAAGGAAGTAGGAAACAAGAAATCTAATCAACAAGAACTCAAACGAAGAAACTTAGACCAACATGAACTATAACTAACATGAAATTTTAGGAAGGAACTATGATCAACGAGAAATTTGATGAATTATGTGATCGTCGTGTTCCCTCATTGGTCAGAATTCCTATCTGGATGTTGGTCCCATTAGTTAGAGTTCCTATTAGTCATAGTTCTAGGGAACTTTCCTGTCCTAGTAACTTTGACTATGCATTACCAATAAGAAATTTTACCAACAAATGAACCATTACTAATAGGAAATTTGGCTAATAAGGGGAACCATTGCTGGTAGGAACTCTAATAGACAATAAAATATTTTCACTTTGAGGGAAACTTGTACTTGCTTAAACCATTTGTGAAAATTCATTGTATTTCATCATATATTAGTAAATCTATTCTAACCATAATATGGAAACATTTATGGCATATGATCTATTAATATTCACTTGAACTATGCCTTGAGGATTTTCCTTTACAATTTCCTATGCTAGTAGTAATGATATCATACAATTGAACAAAGTACTTATTTCAGACTTGTTTTGCTAGGAATCTCAAGAAAAGAATCCTTTTATGAACCTTAATGAAATGTGAATATTATTAATGGTGGTGATTTGGAATAAAATACTTCGAAATTGAATGTTTGATCAAAGATGCTTATTGATCCTAACTTGGCTTGTGAAGTGACTATTCATCTTGACATGGGACAAAGGTGGAAATTGACAAGAAGAGTTGAACTAATCTTCTAGGTGATCCCAAAGCACAAAAATGTTTCTCTTGATAATGGAAGATTGCATTTTCAACAAAATTTCAATGATTGTACAATTGTAGAACAACTCACTTAATTAGAAAGGGGTAGCTAACATGATATTTTTACATGGCCTCTCCTAATAGAAGTAGTTGTGATGTGGAACATTAGGGTGCACTCCCCAAAAAATATGCATCACTAGTAGCACACCTCCCTTGAAGTTTATTCTCTAGTTTTCTAGAATCATGTAGGTAGTTAGTTGCATCTTTCAACCTCCGAGCTATGTGCATATGAATTATTATTTTTTTCTTTCTAGCCTTGTATTGCATGAATCTAGTTTATTGTTTGTTTCAATTGGAAATTATATTGAGTGGACCCGTTGTAAAACTACAAAATTCCTTTAGCTAGATGAATAAAATTAAGCACCTATTTTAATCTATTTTGGATTTTGGATTTCTTTGTAGAATTTCTAGGATTTATTGGTAAGATATAGTAGACATATTCATAAATTGGTCTCAAAGCCTATGATTTAGGCTTGTACTAATTAGTGGTAGTCTAAATGGGTAGATGATCGAAGAGAATGGTCTCAATTAGTACATCAATTAGCAGAAGCCTCCGATAAAAGGATATATTATTTTGAGGACCAATCACTTTATTTAGTCTTGCCTACACCCTCTCCTTCCCTTGGTGAAAATTAGACCAAGTGAACTAGCCTCCATAATCCAACCCTTTAACCCCCCAATTAGGATCAAAGAGATAAAGCGTATCCTTAGACACTATTTTGTACCTCTTGACCACAGTTTTTACCAAATATATATATATATATATATATATATATCTTGGTACTCCACTTTCTGAAGCATATACTCAATTTTATTCCTCGTTACATCAAACCTGGCTTCTTCGTTGTTTCACTTTTTTATTCATAATTTTATTTCTTATCATGATTGCATTACCATATCCTTAATGCTTCAACTTCTTGGACCCAACCCTTCATCTTCCTCTTTTGTTTTTAGTGCATCAAAATTATCCCCCCACACTCTTGGACTTGCACATGTTTTTGTTTCTTCCTTTGCATGCAAACTTCTTTGTACCTCCAAATATGCTTTTCATGCCAACATATTTGTGCCTCCAAACATGCTTCACCTTTTGTGCATACTGTCCACTTACAATCTTCCACACCACATTGTCAACCTCATATCTAGATGCCCCTGCATCAAACTCCCCTTGCAAAAAAGACATTATACCTCCACACACAAAAATGCATTCTCCTTGCCTTTTTAATGTGTTTCCCAACACAACTTCTTATACTCTTTTTATAAAATACAAGTCTCTGGAACTAGTTCACCTACCAATTTTACCCAATACTTCTTATAGTTTATTCCTCTAGTGTTGAACACTTTCCTTGTTTATGGTTATTCTTGTCAACATTCGATGTAATAAATGTGGTGTGCCATTCTCTCTCATTTGTTTCAACTTCATTTATATCATATCTTACAAAATCATAAATATCATCCACATTGAATATGGGTGAAATTTTCAATTCTATGGGCAATTCCACTTCATACGCTTTATTTCCAAATATCCTTTTGATTCTACAAGGATCAATTTTATTTAATTTCAATTTGTTATATTTTAACTTTGGATAACATTTTTTTTACTCATCACCAAATCACCCTCTTAGAATCCTTTGTACCTTTTGTCTTATATATGCATGCCTCTAATATATTGTGCTACATACTCATAGATTATCCTAAGCCTATGTGTATGTTTAAATCATATGTTCCATGAAAGGTTTTGCATTGTTACCACAAAAACCCACATTTCAAGAATGTTCAAGTCCTTGAACAAAGTGCAAACCTAGGACAACTTAAGAACATTGCCCACTATCACCATAATCATTGTTCCTCTCACTCTGGGTTGTTTTTTTTTTCCATTATAGGAGGGAATCCTTAAGTAAAACCACTAATCCTTAAATAAAGATCCATAAATTAGATTGGTAGAATATATAGTTTTTAGTGTTTTTACAATATAAAAAGGTGGAACTCAAGAGGACAATTGCCTTATCCTTTGGGAAATAAAGTCAAAGTAGTAAGATGACAAAGAAACTTGGAGTGGAACAAAGAACATTAACAAGACACTTAGAAATGAACTATACTAACAAGATCAATCTAATTAATATGAAAAGAATGAATGAAATGCTCATAAAGATACAACTTCACCTTCAATAAATATCAACACGTGTGTTTTGCAACTATCAAAATGCAAAGAGAACAATGGGACAACCTTCAAAATGAATGAGGGTGGATGCACAAAGTTGCTTCCCTTTGTTGTTGCAACAAGAACATGCCCCAATTGTTTTTCCAAGAATGCATTCACCCTTTAGAAATGCACACACATTCCTATTTAAATAGATTTGTTCTTTGCCACATGGAACCAAAATTTTCATGTCATTTTTAGAATAAAAATAACATGCACATGTTAGAAATACTTGCACATTTATGAAGTGGATGATCGTAAAAATGCATGCACTTTCCTATGTGTAAAAAAATGTGATCGCGTTGTTCATTTCACCTCCAAAACATGTCGTTTTTACCTATTTATTCTCCCTGGCTGCAAGTGTGCTTCTACTAATTTGGCCCAATTTTGGCAAGGAAAAGAAAGAGGGACATTAGCATCATTGGCACTCAACATTTTCCAGAGAGAAGCTCTCATTTCTAGGTGGATTTGATTTGAAATCTCATTTTTATATTTGTTAAATTATAGAAGTTTACATAAAAAAAATCAAAATGTTGTATAATGACAACCATTATTCCACCACTGTGGATCAAAACCTTGATCCAAACCCAGACCCAAACCCCCCACAAAATCTATACACATAAATTAATCAATGTTTAGATGAACTCAAAAACTTGATTTATGAGTTTAGGAATAATAGAGAGCCATCTTGTATTTCATTAGCCACTTCACTTAACAATATTGTGGCTTCTAGTAGCCATGACTATGGCCAATTATCTGATATATTTTAATATAGGGACAAGGCTAGGATGAAAGAGTACTACTCAACTGACATTAATAAGGAAAAGGTAAAAAAATATTACATATGACCAAAGAGATGATTGTTCAATTATTTGTTGACCCTAGAACCAAATAAATCCCTTGATCCGATAAAGAGGCATCTTTGCATGGGCTGGTGCACATTCCAATCATAAAATAACACCAGATGGATAGGTGGTTTATGGTATTTGATAAACCTCCCTGTAATAATAGGGAGGTTCCCTTGTATTTTGTTCATAAAAAATATAGGTTGAGTTTAATATGGGAGCCCATAACCACGAAGGAGAATACTAAAAAGAAACATTTGATGGTTTGGGGAAAACTCAATATACTACTTATGCCAGTAATTCTTATGCCCTGTATTGGAGTTATGATTCTGAAGTCCTGAAGAATGGCTAGAGTGTTTCTCATCAATGGTGTTGGGGGATTGGACTTCGATGCTTGGGGCTATACTTATTTTTTTAGGAGGGAATTTAGGTCAGACTTTCAAGATGCATGGTTTACCTGAGTACTGATCCAAATGTCTACTTGGGCAGATGATATCTCTAGCCTTTGAGCTCTGAATAGACTGATGGAATTTACGTCTGGTTCTGAAAGTCAGGAAGGAAATCTAAAGAGTACTCGCGCTTCCTCGGTGTTGTGATATGGACTTTTGATTCCTGTTGTTATCACTTGGGTGGCTTATACTAGTTCAACAAAGGGTGGTGTGGAATATACTAGAGCTAACAGAGGGTGTTGTGGAGGACATGGTGAGATAATTAAAAACTTATAAGTAACATAATAAAAACTAACTTTAGGACAAATTTTCTTGAAGGAGGGGTGTATGTGATGACTTGTATTATTATCAATATATAAATAAATAATAATAATAATAATAATAATAATAATAATAAAGGAATATAATAATTATCCTAAAGTGGTCATAATAAGTACTTATATAAATAATAAATAATTATATAAAAATTATACTAAAGGGGGTCATAATAGTTTATAACAATAAATACTTATTATGTATACTTGGTAATAAAAGAAGATGGTAAAATAAGTAACATTAATTGGTGAAGAAACCCTAATATATAATAAATAATTAAACAATGGACCCTAGAGATTAGGTTCTTTATCACGGATGGACTCTATATAAAGAGGGAAAAGAGGGAAAAAAGGACATATCCCTCTTTGGAAAATCTCTCTCTTTGGCTAGTCTATAGAGAGAATAAGACTAAAGAATTGTTGGTTGGGTAGTTGATTGAGGGCTCAGGGTTGACATGGTGTTGAAGATTAGAGTAGTAAGGTCTATGGTTGGGTGGAGAGTCGTCCCCCATTTTTTGGTTGCATTTTATCTAGATCAAATATAAGGGTAGAGCTACACTTCTAAAGGCACCAGACTTACAGGTATGTTGTCTCCTTCACGACAGGTAATTACCTCACCACTTCCCTACAAGTTAATTAATTTTTATTAAGTTTTCCTATATTGGTATCAATGGTTTTTTTACTTGATAATCTCCTTGAAATCATCTTTGCATTGATATTACAATTAGGAAAATTGTATCCTTAAGGGAGGAAGCGTTTCAATGTTTGTTTATTCAAATGTCTTTCCATTTTAATCATATAAAATGATGAGAGTTAGTTCTTCTATGTAGGGGCTCATTGATTTCCAACACAACCAATTGTCTTAAAGTATAACAAAGTCCTTGCATTGGAGGACATAATGAAAATCAGTACTTTGATAGAAGATAACCAACCACCTCATACTACAACATCCTGAAGAGTGGGCATTGGAGGAACTCCCTTCCATCCCATTTTATTTGTCATGTTTTGGAATTCAAGAATTTTGTTGTGGAAGATTAGAGTAATATTCTCATATTTCTCTAGGAAAAAGATAGAAATTACTAGAATAACAAGGGCATGGAAGCCTACAATTGTGATTTTAACAAAGTGCTACTTAAACAAATAGATATCAAAAGGTAAGTAATTAGTTCTTGTAATGTCACTTCCTTTTCTATTGACTTTACAACACTACTACTAACAAATAACTAGTATTGTGGAAGGAGTTAGACAATTTGTCTCATATGATCTTAGAATGCGCATGCTATGCATGCCTACACTTAAGTATATCATTTTATATTGTAAGTTGTTGAGGCTTGAGTGCACAACAATTTTACAATACCAATGTGACATAAAATACATTTCCAACGTAAATAGTAACAAAGATAAAACACAAATTCATCACAAAACCATACAATGGATAATACCACCATATTGAGAAATGGTAAACCCATAAATGATATAATCAAAATAACATGGGCTATATATATCATATGGATTTCTCACTTTAGCACTCACATATGCCTACCCCCTACCGGTGTCATGATGTGGCATACTTTTGTGTCATGTCCATGCATGACCCACCCTATGAGGACTTGATTACCTTTTTCCTTCTTTATGAATTATATTCTATGTTGGAGCACTCTCCCTTGAATCACCTTCCCATAGTCTAGATGTATGACCTCTTGGGATATCTAGTGCTTATGTAAGGTTCCCCTCTTTGCCTCATCTCTTGTGTTCAAACTTTGATCATCAATTTGACTCTGCTAGACCCTTTTGGGTATTCATTTGGGGTATTCTCTCATTATTTTGGCTTTGTATGGGGCTTCAACACTTTATCTATCCTATTGGTTGGGTTGTTTCATTTCAAGTCCTAAACAACCCAAGTCAATTTTGGGCTTCAAAATTGTGATTCCATAGGGTCAAACGTTCCTTAACCATTCATTCTAATGGAACCATGATTGTAAATTGTGACTCATGGAACATAGTGTTGAATTCATGGAAAATACCTATGGTATGAGTTGAAAACCATGTAGTACAAGTTGAGAAACCATTGGTACTCGGTATCAAGGTATGAGCATTCTATAAAAAGTGATTTATTCAATTGCTTATCTAATGTTCACTTATGCCTTGAAGTCATTTATTTTACTATTTATATCACTCCTCTTCTCTTTGTAAATCCTCTTTGGATCTGTTATATTCGAAAACCTATCTTACAAGAACACTGCTATATTGGCATCAAATCTTGATTTAGCTCTTGAACTCGTCTTCCATGCTCTTAGGATACTTTATCATGTGATATCCAGAACATATACAATGTCCTCTTTCTTTTGGTTTGGTTTCTCCTTCAAAGGCTTGGTGTTTTGTCCTATGGAATCTCCATTGGCTTAGTCCCATCCTACATGATGGATGATTCAACTCTTCTACCTCAAGGGAGGTTCTAGCATAGCAGGGAAAGATAGGTACCACCTTTATAAGGGAGTTTTGGGTTACCATACATTAATCACTCCTTTCATCTTTGTAAATCCTCTTTGGATATGTTATCTTTGAAAACCTATCTTGAAAGAACACCGTTATATTGGCATCAAATATTGATTTATCTCTTGAACTCTTCTTCCATTCTCTTAGGCTACTTGATTGATCAAAATCTGGACCAGGGGTCAAATTTTAGCTCAAAAATCAACGTTCTTGGAATTGCCTCAAAACAAACGAGAGCATAGCCCTCATCATCACAAACCCAACAGAACTCGTTTCATCTCAAACGGACGTCGGGAGCGAGAGATATCGCGATCTGTTCGAATCGTCAAACAGGCAAAAAAAAAAGGAACGCAGACTGTGCAGTCCGTACAGTCCATACGGATGCTAACGTGGCATGTTCGTATGATGATGTGGCAGAGTTGACGTGGCTTGATAATACATGCTAACGTAGCTGGTGATGTGGCAGTCATCTATTGGTAGATGTGGTCTAATCACAATGCGACACGTGGCATGGTTTTGGCAAATTATGAGGTGCCACGTGGCCCAGTCGTGGGCTGCCACGTGGCACCCCTTTATTGGCTATTGGTTTATTGGTTTGTAAATAAAAATTGTATAGTCCACCGGATTTGAACCGTGGACCTCCCCCTTTGGCAACGCTTTGGTAGAGTGTGGGCTACCATTAGCCCGCCCACACAGTGGTTCTTATTACATATATGACTTGTAAAATATTTAAAGTTGAGTTTTGTTTTAAATTGCGTGGGGTCGGGCTAGGGCTTAGCCCCGACCCACGGTTTCATGTTTTAATACATATGACCACTGGTTTATACGGAGCACACAGGAGTTTTAAACTATATACAACCCTCGGTCACACTCATATTCCATATGACCATATCCTCCGGTGAATGGTGCACGCATTTGGTTTATCAACAGTTAAGCCATGGTTCTTGCGTGTAACCATATGACCATTGTGTAACGGAGTTTGGCGCGCATATTTTTTAACTGGAGTTTAGCCCGTGGATATATTGCATGTGACCACAACCGGAGCGCGGGGGGTATTGAAACGGTTAGTCCTTTTTGTATAGCCCGAGGTCATATCGTGGACCTGCACATGTGCCCAAGTGTTAGGCAGTTAGGGGCTGGTGCGCCCATAACCATCCTACAGTTTGCACCATTGGCGCGGTTGCGCCCGGTGCTGGGTTTTTACGCTATATATTGTGTGTGTGCCAGGTTCATTTGACAAGGGTGCATTTTGTAGATGCAGAGCCAGCAAGCTTGAAGGAAGAGGATGGCAGGAGGCATATCTTTCTCATTTTTTAGCCGATTGAGGTGTTGTAAAAGCCCATATAGGGGTTTTTGGATGTCCTAAATCCGTTGGCACTGTTATCAAGGCAATTTTAAGACTTCTTTTGTAGTTTTTTAGCCATTTAAGTTTCAGCAAGCTCCAGTGAGCTTGAAGCCCTCATTGATTGAGGACATGTTTTGGTGAGCCTATGTTTGTTTTCTGTGATTGAATAATCATTTTTGGCTAATTTTTATGCTCTGAACACATTGGGACATGTTTTAGAGTATTTTGAGGACTTTTACAGGTGTTTTTACCAAAGAGAAGCTCAGTGAAGCTTATGGCCACATGTAGAAGAGGTCATGCCCGGATGAGCCATGATCTGTTTTCAGAGTTTTATTAGTCATTTTTGGGGTTTTTATGTGTTATGATCCCAATGGTACAGTCTGTTTTTCCATTGGAGTTGAGAAGCATCTTGTAAAATAACTTTTGACAAATTAATCCCAGAGAACCAAGTCCATTGATGGAGGCTCGAGGAGATGTAGCCCGGAGAGGGGTGAACTCCTTTATCATGTTGTTTTTGTTGTGAGTTTGATGGTTTATTTGCTGCAAGTTGTGTTTCTGTGTATTTATTCAAAGTACACATTTAACCATTTAAAAGAACATTTACTCACACATGAACATTTAAAAGAAGAAGCATAAACTTGGCACATAATTCATCTTGCAT
>SNQJ01S0012892.1:12754-31449 GCA_010110895.2 Picea sitchensis | reverse complement strand
TCATCTTGCATATTTTAACACATGAAGCAAGGTCCTGTAAAGTTTATTTTAATGAAGTAGAGGGTGCTTGCATAGCATAACAATTCATCCTTCTATTTTCAGATCATTGATCCCATGATATATGGAACCTCTACAAGGGCCTCCTGCTTTTGGTTTGGTTTCTCCTTCAAAGGCTTGGTGTTTTTTCCTATGGCATCTCCATTGGCTTAGTCCCATCCTACACTATGGATGATTCAACTCTTCTACCTCAAGGGAGGTTGGGAATCATAGCATGGAAGGATAGGTACCACCTTTCTAAGGGAGATTTGGGTTACCATACATCACTCCATTATTTGATCATTGATATGATATATTTAATTGTTTTTCATGCATTGTATGAGAGATAGAGATCGATTTTATTTTGGAGGAAGGTGTAGCAATATATGTAGGTTTGTTAAAGTGGAGAGAACCTATCTTGAAGTCTTTAAAAATATCTCATATTAAACCTAAGTAATTTCAACACCTACAAAATCATTCTTATGGGTGATTTCATTGATTTTTATATCTCTTTTATCTTTAGCATTTAGGTTAATTAGCTCATGAAATTATATTGGTAAAGTAAGCCTAGTTATCTTGCCTTCATTTGTTATTATGTTGCTATAATTTACTTGGTGTTGAGACATAATGAAATTAAACTATTTAATCTACATCCCTAGGTCACATAATCAACCATAAAACCCTAATTAACCTAGTGACCTTCCCTCTTCTTTTCTTCTTCTCTTCCCCTCTCATAGGGTTTCTTAGTTTTTACCTAGAATTGAGTGATGACTCCACTCTCTTCTTCCCTATTTCCTTGCTCTTGGGGTCAAATTATCTACCCCCAAAACATGTCTAACCTATCTCATCTTACTAAAATTATTATTATGAATATTTTATATAATTACTCATACATCCACTTATATCCAACCTTATAACATAGGGAACCTTCCTCCCTCCTACCATGTGAACCAAGTTAACCATGGAGGATTTACACCACTTCTAATCTAGGTGGATATCGGTGGCCACCCACCTTTTCCAACTGGCTCAAAATAGTTTTCTGGCAATTTTGGCAATTTACTATTTTTAGCAGGTTTTAACTTTCGGGGCCATTTTGAGGGCCTAAATGAAGGTTTTTCTATACAGAGGTTCTTAATTATAATCAAAGGCATAATTGATCCCCCAAAATGAATCTCCTCTAAGATACCTTTCAAACGAGCTATTATACACCTAAAACGGAGATCGTATGCAAAAGTTACGACCCCGGGAAGTTGATGTACTAACTTACCCAAACGGGGCCCACATGACTTTTGGCGCTGGGTTAGGTTTATGGATGTATAGGGTTTTTAGAATTCCTGTTTATTGTAAAAATGCCTTCAAAGCCTCATTGTAATCATCTTCTTGCGAATGCGAGTAGCCGTCACATCTCTTCTCGGAGATAAGTTGCCACCATTCTATCGAGTCTTTCACTCTGTATTTTTACAGTCTTTGTACATTTATTTCATTAATAGAAATCGTGTATTAATGTATATCTGTGTTTATGGTTGCATCTCTGATACATTTCTGTTATATTATTGAATATCTGTGATATCTCTGTGCATTTCTTTGTTATATCTTCGCTCTCATTTCGTGTCAAAAATAATCCGGATCAACTTCCTCCCAAAATGAATCAAACCATTTCTCTTAGACAAGGCTATAATACATATTTGAATTTTTTTCCAAGTAAATGTATAACCTAATACCTCATGTAAGACATTCAATGAACTCATATCCTACTTGAAATAACCTAAATAATGAATACTTGGAGAATTTTTAGAACCTATATAGCCTTTAAGAAAACAAATCCCTCCTCAATGTGTTACCTTATTGAGTTGGATTTATCTCCCCTTCCTATTAAACATTATGTGCCTCCATAAAAATGATGCATATGCATGATTCCTCACCCCATCATACACGTTCTCATACAACAAATAACAATGACTTAGATGATCATCATTTCCCTATATAAGACAAGTGGTTCAAATAACATAAGCACAACACTCACACCACAGTTGAATGATCTGCCCATCAATGGAAGGATCCTTTCTCTCAACATGACACCCCTCCAATACAAGTTACACCATGGTAAATTAACATTACTCCTCCTCAACCCAAACTTAAGTTTTAATCAATGCCATTAGTCTCACTTCCCCCAACCCAAGGTTGGGGTGATGTGCCTCCTAATTCTCCCAAGACTCCATCTTATTTTGTAAGTTATGTTAACATAACCCATTTAAACATAGAGACTATGCCTTATCTAGTTAAATTTAACTATGATGAACATTTGGCTACTAATATTGCCTAGATACATCCTCCTCCTCCTCTTCATTTTTTCCATGATCACCTACTGACCATCTTCTTTGGAGCTTCCCTACTTTAGAACGTATTCCTTTACATGGTACCACATTTATCCTTCATCACCTCCCTCCTTTGTGTCCATATTCACCTCCCTTCTCTCTTTCTCCTAAGTGTATACCTTATCCTAAGCCTCCTCTTATATTCAATACAAGTGCCCCTTCCTCTTCCTTTATTCTCTTAAGAAGGAATTTCCATCCTTCTCCTTCTCTAGGAAGCTCCAACCTTATCCATGGCCATCCAATGTCACTTGACCCTTTTCCTTCCCATCATCTACCCTAAATTCTTCAATTTATTCCCTCCTCTCCTCTCTCTTGGCTTCTTGTGCCCTATTTTAAACATTTCCTCTTGCCACTTCTCCTCTTTCCCTTATCCCCCATATTCTTGAGGCAAGCCCCACCTATTGTTCCTAAAACTTTGCTAGTAGATTGAGGTTATACTATCCTATAAGGTTTTTATATTGTAATATGGATTATCAAGTTGAATGAATCCCTATCTAGAATGAAACTTTTATGGGGCCAACCTAGGCCTTCTATAATTAGTGCTCTTTGAGAAATGAGTAGCGCCATCACCTCTCCTATCATAAGTTCCTACTTGATTATTTGTTTCTTCTAGATCACTATCTCAAGTAGGGTCCCAATTCCTAAGTTCCCTCTCCATACCCTATTCATTGTTTGTACCAATTGATAATTAAAGTTCCAATTTCCCTTGAATCATTGGCTTATCAATTTCCTAATTAATTATGTTCGTTGGTATGAAATAATACTTGAGCACTACTATCAAATGGTTGACTTGTTTGGACTATTGAATGAAATAAAGTTATATGCTTGGTTAGTTTTGTTATTTTGTTGAGTAATATCACCACAACTCCAAAATCATTTCATTGGTTCCATTTCTATTTGTGGGCACTAAAACAAAATTACCTACAGAATTAGAACGCTCAATAATGCTTAACCGAATTGGGTCGTATTAGAGATTTAGTCAACCTTTTTTTGTTCTGTTAGCTGACCATCACCCATATCTACAAGATGACTTCTTTAACCTCCAAATTCTTACCCTATAAATTATATTTCCTCTCATGATGATGTTATATCAGTGGTACAGATCTATAGTTCTTCATTTGGTTTTTATTTTTCATCGTTTACATTCTAACCTTCACCTACATAATTTTTTGAGACTATGTATTGGTAGTGAATTATGCAATACAAAACATTCTTAATTCTTGGAATGGTATGTGTTATATATAGAAAAGTAAATATTTTGTATAATCAAATCATTGGTCAATTGTATGGACATGTGGGTTTCTATTTCAATAGTCAATTAAAATTCCCTTCAGTACTGGGTGATTTGACGTTTTCCCTACAATGTTTCCCATCCATTTATATACTGGATTTGATGCTCTCACTCTTAATTTGAAGGGTGTAAAAAAAGTACCGATTAATTGTTAGTAAAGTTGTGAAGCCAATTTGAATCACCGAACATTGAAGCGACATATGAGTATTGGCTTGGGAAACACAATTGGTTGAGCAAGATCGAGAATCCATTTATAAGACTGAGTAACTACAGAGTCCTCAGTGAATAGAGAAATCATAGAGAACAATACATTTTTTCACTTGGGTTATAGTTTATAGTACATTCAAATTATTAAGGTATAACCATTTACATTTTTCTATAGGCATTCATGTTGATGAAACAAACTGGCCATAGGCCCACCATTTACAAATCATAGTTTCCACTGTGAAATGTTGTCTTTGGCTATCATATTTTATATCCTATAGCTACATGGTCACTTTGATCTCTCTAATGTATCCTTCATCTCATCTCGCACTTCATACCTTTGTTAGTTTTGATTTTAGCATGACCACTTCTATTATTTCCTTCTTTTTGTCCTTTATTTTTCTCTTTATCCTCCTATTACACCCTTACTAACTTTGCACTGGTGTTTTTACCTCCCACTTCCTGCCTTTTTTGGTTCCTTTTTCATGTCACCACCTCTTGCACCCTTTCTAGCTCTTAGCTAGTGTTGTTTCCTCTATTGCCTTCATTGCTAATTCTCAATTGTCTCTACCTCATGCACTATCACTATCTCCATGGTTTCATTACAACCTCATGCCTTTGCTCGTGCTTCACTAGCATCACCATCTCCTACACTCTAACTGAACCTAGAGTTTCCACCTCTTTCACCTTTGCTAGCTCTACATCAACATCACCACCTCTTGCTTTCGTTAGTTTAGCCATAGAATTTCCACTTCTCTCCTTCTTCACTCATATCCTTTTCTTGCTTTATTTCTTTCCTTGGGTGTTTTGTGACCATCCCTTCACCACTTAAGGAAAGACAGTCACATATATTTTATCAATAAATAACATGATTTGGCCCTGATATTTCCATGCTCGCATATTTTACACACCTCAACAGGTTCCTTGCATCATCAACTTTTGTGCTTAGGTAAGTATAGGTATTGCATTTATAACCCTTCTCTATTTTCCTTTATGAATTTCATTTATTTCACTTACATTTCACTTTCTAGTTATTTATTTACACTACTCACATATAGCTTGCTAGCATGCCCAGGAGGGATTTATTCTCTCATATGGCATGCCCAAAAATAGGCTCTTACATTGCATTGGTTATGCCTAGGTAAGTATAGGTATAATTCTCTTACACTACTCCTACTTTCATTTTTCATCTTAGTATTTACATTCATATTCTAGTTATTATTCTACTTTCATGGTAATTAGACTTTCTTACATCTTGTGGTTCACAGTCTAGTTATTATTTCACTTACATGGTAGTTAGATTTACTTACATATCATTTCATAATCTTGTTGTTGATTTAGTTTCATAGTAGTTATACTTATTTGTTTATGATCCTAATCTTTTTTACATGCATATTCACTTCTAATTCTTTATTTTCTCTTTATATTTTTCTTTCTTGCTATCATGTTGCCCACAATGAATCCTTATTACATTGCTTTGTGTTAATTATCAGGGCATGTAGGTCTCCATTAGAGAATTAGGATTTATCCCTAGCTAGAGTGTAGAATTCCCTTGCGATGACAAGGTAGTAGCTCATGTTGCATGTGTCACCAAGTACCTTCATCCATGCATCATTTATTTACCATTATTGCCACCTTTAGTTTATTTGTGTCTTGTATCACCTTACCACTTGCTTCTCCTTCCTTGTAGCTTGATACTAATCCATCTCATGGATAACAGCTCCTACAATTGGGGGAGAATGTAGTTTATGGATTTCACATTTTAGTATTTGCATATGCTTACCCACTAGAGGTGTCCTAGTGTAGCATATTTTTGTGCCATGTTGATGCGTGACCCATCCTATGATGACCTGATTACATCTTATCCTCCATTAAAAAGTGTCTTTTGTGCTAGATCACTCTTTATTGAGTCACCTTGCCTCGGTCTAGATGTACAACCTCTTGGGATGTCTAATACTTAGGTATAGTTACCCTTCTTTTCCTCATCTCTTGTGTTTGACATTTGGTCACTAGTTCGACTTTGTTAGACCCTTTCGAGGATTCACCCATTCTTTTTATAGGGATCTAAACCCCTTATATGGAACATGGTTGGTTAAGATGCCTCATTTTGGGTCCTAAACAACCCAAATGCATTTTGGGTTGCTTAATTGTAGGTCCATAAGATCAAACTTTCCTTAACCCTTCATGGTTTCTTGGTGCCAAGTGAACCACAACTTTTAGGGGTCATACCATGACTTTAAGTCATGACTTGCATAACAAAGTGTTGAATTTTAGGAAAATACCTATAGTACAAGCTAAGACACCAATGATATTCAATCAAAACTCATAGTGCAACTCTTTCATATGAAACACTTTGTCCAATGGGTAGTCTAACATTCACTTACACCTTGAGGTTGTTTCTTTGCTTATTTATATCTCTTATCTCTTCTTTTTAAACCCTCTTAGAATCTCCTACGTTTGAAAACCTATCCTGTAGGAACATTATATATTAGCATAAAATATTAATATGTCTCTCTAACTATTCTCCCATGCTCTTGGGTTGCATACTCCTCTTATATATGACACCTCTATAGGGATCTCTTGGTTTTGGTTTGGTTTCTCCTTTGAAGGTTTGTTGTTTTTTCTTAAGACATCTCCATTGTCTCAATCCCCTTATACATCATCGATGGTTCAACTCTTCTACATCAAGGGAGGTTCCATTATGGTTGTGGAAAAAGATGTGCCACTTTTCTAAGGTCGCTTTGGATCACGATATAACACTTCATTAATTGATATTTTATATGGTAGATCTAGGTATTTTAGTGCATTGTATTGAATATTGATATCATCTATTTTGTCATAAGGTGTAGCAATGTGTGAAAGTTTGTTCGAGTATAAAAAACTTATGTTGGTGGCCTACAACATAATTCATCTTCAACCTAAAAAAATTCAACACCTACAAATATGTTCATCAGATTGAGTTCCTTCATTTTCATCAACAATTATGTTAATTAGCTTAGGTCCAAAGGAGATAGGTAAATTAACCCTACTTAGCTTGCCTTTCATTGTTAATGTGTTTATAATCTAATTGTTGTTGATACCTAATCACAAAACCCCAATTAATATACAACCCTAGGTCACTTAATCAACCCTAAAACCCTAATTAATCTAGTGTCTTTCCCTCATCTCTTCTTCCTCTCTTCCCCTCTCCTAAGGTTTCTCAATATTACCCTGAAACTAAGTGGTGAATGCACTCTCCTTCCTCCTTGTGGTGGTGTGGTGCCTCACTCTAACCATCACACTATACTATAAATCCATAATCATATATATTAACATTAATATAAACATATGTCATATCTCTTAAGTACATGTACTATGTAAAATGATCTTCCTTACCAACAATCCAATCCACCTTTAACTGCTACCTTCCATACTTATATAACATTATTTATAAATGGTCATGGACATGTCACTATACAAGGAAATAAAAAAGCATCACCAAAGTAGTAGTACCTATATATAACACCATTTATGAATAACCTATGTAATATGAAAAAGTGCCATTGCGGTGGCAATGTCCCTACTGTTTGATAAATTCAAAATTGTTATGGAAGTCAATGCGATACAAAATATGAGGTGGGATTAAATAAACAAAGCATGAGGTGTATTTATGAAATTAAATTTCTTCGATTATTATCTCTCTTTATCATAAGATTCAAGTCTTTCTATAGAAAGAAAATTGAAACAACATAGGGCCTTCCAGAGGAACGCACAATAAAAAATAAACATGATTAAAACACACCTACGAACGAGTTGTACTCATACAAATGTCTCTATCGTAAACAAATGAGTTGTACTCATACAAATGTCTCTATCGTAAACAAATGAGTCGTACTCAGATTTGCAACTTTAATACCATCTTTTGGAACATTCAAATTTTACAATCATGTTTTCAACTTGGATACCATGGTTTGGAATGCTATTATGATTGAGACAACCACCAAAATAGAGCATAGGATCAATATCACATTTTCACTTATGTTTCATTTATGCTTCCAGGTTTTGGCACCAAAGCAAAGGAGAATTAGCATGTTGGAGGATGGGGTATATGAATGTCTGGAATCATTGCCTCTGCTTTATATTCCCAAATCATATCCTCCACTTTGAATGAAAACACAATTTGAACTAAAAGAAATATGGATATGGATGATGTGTGCTTATTTTAAACTAAAAGAACTTAAATAAGTTGTTTAAAATTGAACTTGAATGAGAGTTGTTTAACCTCCAAAATAGAAAGAAAATAATCGCTCGCTTATTTGAGAAAACTCGAATATTCATGAATGGAATAGAAACTAGTTGAAAGTCCAAATACCTTGGAACTTAGGGAGCTAAGATAGTTGAAACTTGAGAAACTAAGCAAGAAACTTTGTTCTCCAGCTAAGCCAAGCATTCTTTGTTAACAAAAAAACATCTCAGCAGAGCCAGAAGAGGACACCACTCCAGTAACACTACAAGGAAAAGACCCTTTAATGGAGGTTATAGCGAAGGTTTCTAGTGTTACAAAATTGGGAAAATTTGTCAAAAAAACCTCCGCTACATCTTTTTTCAATAGTGGATGTTTTTGTGGATACCATAACGGAAGTTGATTATAACTAAAAAAATATGGGCGATCGGAGGTATTAGCGTATATTTACAAATCGATGCATTTGTATAAGGCACAAGCACTAGTGCGTACATACACCTACAACACCGATGTTGTACACTTAGCGTCAAGCATTGGTACGGTAAAATATGAAAGCACTGGTGCAGTAAAATATTTAAGCACAAGGGCGTCTTTCTTATAAGCATTGGGGATTTAACATTAAAATGCATAGAGATAAAAATAACTAAGTACCAGGGATTTCTGCATAGAATGCACTGATGCGTTATTAATAACAAGGCATCGTTGTTGTATAAAATAATATGCATCGGTGCATTACAGGGAAAAAGCTCTGGTGCATTAAAAATTGAAAGCACTGGTGCTTTATAGCAACAAACAAGCCCCGATGCTTATCAATAACACAATAGCGTCAGTGCATATCAATAACACATACATATTGGTGCTTTGTATGAGATTAGCACACCGATAGCCAAATTTTTAATATAATTTTGTGGTATTAAATTAATATTGAAACCAATGCTAGTTGATTACATAAAAGCGTCGATGCAAATTTCATATGAAACGCACCAGTGAGTTTTAATATTAAACGCACCAATGAGATTAATAATTAAAATACACCAAGAAACATCGACTCGTGATAGTGCGATTATTGTTATTTTTTAATTCCATTATTTTCAAAAAAATTGCATATATCTTATATTTTGATTAGTGAATTTGGATATGATGTTTGGATTAATTTGTTATATCATCATATTTTGCATCTCTTCATTATAATATTTAGTCATCCATATTTAATCAACAATGTAATATTTCACAACGAAATTGGACAACGCAATAGAATAAATTAAAACATATTTTATTATATGAATAAGAAGGTATGTGTCATACAAAATGGGACACTTATCAATAATCCCTTTTCTTTCAATTGGGACACTATGTCCATTACATTAAACAAAAATCTTTGATTTTCATACACAATTATTTCAAAAAAATACAATTGCAGCTTGCATTGATATCCAAATATATTGGTCATCATTCTTCATTAGAACTGTTGTTAGTGATCGAGCTACTTCCATGCCTTGGGTTATTTTTCTGAATGTTTGGTTGATTGTCTTGATTGTTTTGTTCTGCTTGAAGTTCCATCTACAAACATAAAAATAAACTATAATGAGTCTATATACATTGATGAGAATAATTAAAATTGAAATAAATAATATACATGAATGTGAATTGAAAAACGATGTACCTCCAAAGCAAGAATTGACTCATGAATCATACACATATGTTCAAAATCAGATATCATGCCTTGTTTCAACAATTCTTCTATTGGCTCAGTTCCATACTTTGTTTTCTGCAAGTTTTATACCCCATAATAAATCTTAGATTTAATATAAAGTATTATTTTTGTTTCATTAATTATAAAATGATAGAATTAAAACAACATAGATTATACTTACAAATACCACAATTGATTTTTGATATGCCAACATATACTCACAACCCTTACTTAACCCAATGTCAATCAATTTTTCTGATGGCTCTTCTTTGTATGTTAGCACCTGTTTGAAGACATTCAAGGATGGATATTGTAAAATAACTTAAAATATACACACAAAAAAAAAAACTTAAGTTGTTATAAGGAAATAACAATTACTCACAAACTTTGCTATCAACCCTTTTCTTCGTTGTCGTCTAGTTTTATGTGCAGAATGAGTTCCATTTTCTTTTCTTTTCTATAAAAGAATATTTGAAAATTAATATTTAACGTATGATTAATTGTTTGTACCTAATAGAAAATTTCAATGATTACATACATTTGAAGCACGTTGTTGTTGAGATAGCTCCTCCTGCGATGCAATTATGTCCAATTCTTTGACCATCTCCTAGTACATTTTTTTGGACATTCCTACTGGCATATTTCGGATATCAGTTCGTTGGTCCTATGGGATTTTCACAATTTTCCTAAAAAAATAACATGACAATAAAGTATTTTTATATTGATATATGAAAACTAAATATCNTTTTAGGAATATTACTTTTTGAATGACAAGTCTCATTGACCATTTCTCTGGAAATGATTCATCTAGTTTAAATATACCCTGGTTCTTAGAATCATTGGATTGATTTCTATATTGTAAGTAGAAAGTACGTCCATACGTTCATTCCACTATATCCCTCATAGTTCTATAAAAAAAAATCTCCCTTTGAATAATCTCTAACACCACTCCAGATGAGATAAGGACCAATTAATCATCATTTACATCTTCTATATTAATTAATTTTGATTTTTTATGATGTCATTATATTCCCTCGTTGTTGGTGCATGTAGAACATTAAACATATGTGAATTAATAGATTGTTTGAAACGTGTCATCTAATGTTCATAAGTATATTATTAATGAAAATTAAAAAAAAAAATCATATTTAATAGTATTTTTTCATTCACCTAATTCATCCCTCTGCAATTTTTCCATCAAGCTTTTACGCTCTTCTGTACTTAGATCATAAATAATCTTATCAAGATTCCTCATTTTGTGTCCCTACATGACACACACTAACCAATAAATATTAGTTAAACTTACATATAGTTCAACCATATTAATTTTGTATAGAATTTAGAGAGAACCTGCGTTTTTTGGTTTTTCGGATGTGTCATCATTGTGTCAACCAAAAATTTTCTTATTTGAACTCTTCTCACTCATATTTTTATCAATATACATGTACCATTCAATACATAAATTATTAAATATATTTTATAAATAAATCACATAATTTTCAAAGAAAAAAGAATCGTTGTAATCGATGTGTTTTTTATATACAAAGCACCAGTGCATTTTTTTACATAAAAAGCACCGGGGATTTTCATACAACAACACGCACCAAATAGTTTAATATCTTTTTTAAAATATTGTGAATTACAACAGTGCGATATATATATATATATATATATATATATATANGAGAGAGAGAGAGAGAGAGAGAGAGAGAGAGAGAGAGAGAGAGAGGACATCACATCAACTACAGTAGAAAACAAAAACATAGCAAAAAAATTAAACATTCATAAAAATAAAAAATAAAAACAATAGAAAAATTACACACTGATGAGAAGAAAAATTAAAAAAATTATGTGACAACATTTTTTGTGTTGTTTAGATGAGAACATCAATGATGTTTTTTTTTACCATATTTTTTAAATTTAAAAAAAAATGTCTTTATCGGTGCATTCCTTATACATAAACGCACTGGTGCGTTTCTGTCAAAATGGCGCACTAGAAAATCGGAAAACAATTTTTTTTTAAACATCAAATTGAAAACTGTATAAAAAAATAAAAACAAAAAAGGAAGAGGATCGACTACGTTTGGGATCCAATGCAATAAGTGGTCCCTTTGCATCACATGCAAAACACTTATATATAGGAAAACAAACCCATTAGATCTAAAATACCTAAAACAAAAATTCTTAATTCTAAAGTGATAGAGGGAGTTAAACCCTAGGATGAAATTTCACATTCACGTAAGGAAAAAAAAACAAGGGTTTAAGATAAGTATGAATTTTTATTTTTATTTTTGAATGTAGGGTTTCGAGTGAATCATCATACCCTTCAAATCCTGATTTTCTGAATATTTATGTTGTTCCAAAGTATTATTCTACTCCACAGTGCTCCCCAGTATGTCTCTCTTCCAAATATGTCTCCTGTAAATTTTGGCAAAATAATGAAAATATTGAATACCTTCTTAATATTAAAATAAATATATGAAAAGGGTTGAGAGTGAATCACCATACCCTTCAAATTATCATTTTCTAAATAACATTGTGGTTCTAAAGTATTTTTCTCCTCCACAGTGTTCCTCTGTATGTCTCTCTTGCAAGTCTCTCCCCGAAAAAAAAATTCAAAATAATGAAATAGTGAATATTTTTTAGTATTTAAATGACTTTATGAAATTTGATTCTTGCTCTTTTTTTAATTGTTTAAAAAAAAACGCATTTTTTTTAACTTTTTCGGCATGACGGTGCATTTATGTAAGACACATCGGTGCGGCCATATTACATTACACACTGGTGCATCCATATTAATTGACGCACTATAGACATATAATTGTTTTTTATTAACAAATCTCGAAATGCAGTGTGGTTGATTTTTCAACACACCGGTGCGTTTGTGGTTTATAAGCGCACCAGGATGCTTTTAAAGTTATTTGAACTTTTATTTGCACATAAAATAGTATATTCATCTCAAATTATCTTTTAGGATGAATTCACATGACTTGCAATACTTCAGTATACATTTTACATTTTATGTCGCCTTTTTCTTAAAAAATGGTTTCAAAACTATATTCAAAATCAGATTGTTGTATGGTCCTCGAAGTTTATTTTAGATATGTACAGGAAAATTTATTTCTAATTTTGTTGAAATGCAAGGAGAAAATCTTATTATATGATCAAATGGTCAATTCTTCAAATTCTATCCCATTCCATATTTCTCAAAGTCCATCGCGGAGTTCTCCCTTTCCATCTCCTATAAGTTTAACGTATTTCATTTATGTTTTGATTATCTCATTGAATTTTTTTATCCATGTCAATTTGAATAAAAATGTATCCAAATTTGCAGGATCCTGATTCAGAATCGAGTTCAGATGCAGAAAATATTCCAGTACCGGTTCAAAAATGTCAAAAGGTCTTATCAAGAGCAACATACTGCAAGCAGTTGGTAGATGAAAATGGTTAGTTGCTTTACCCTACCAATTGTGACATACCATATTCCATCTGTTATCCTTGGTCAGCGATGGTAATAATTGTTTGGTATAATGTAATTTGAACAAACAAATTATTGCATTGTGCTTCCTAATATCATCGATGTACTAATGTTCAATATTTTTGAAATTATGATTCTTTTGATGATGAGCGACCTACCTACCATCTTTCATTGCACCCCACAACAATGTCAACCCGAGATAAGGATGCAATGAGAGCACAACTCATAGAGGAACCGTACCAAGAATGGTTGAATCAACCACCTATTCAATTCCCACTACGTCCAGATTCACCAATTAGGAATGACTACAACAATATTAGTTCTTCAAAAGTTAGCAATGGAGACAATCAAAAAGAGGTTGGTATGGATGATTACTTACGGGATATGACTCCCACAGAGACAATGCTATTAGACGCATTCCAGAACGATGAGCTAGGGGATGATGCTCATATCAATGATACCATTTTCGAAAGCCTAAAATCTGATTCCACCACCCCTCTCTTTGGACCTAGTGCCTGGTCAAAATCTACCCAGCTTGGGACAACAAAGTTACTGTACAACGTGAAAGTAAAGTTTGGCACGTCAAACACATGTTTCTCCGCAATATTGAGGTAATTGACCAGCAAGTGCCTTATATTAATTTTGAGAAATCTTGTCACACAATCAACATTAGAAATGGTTTCTTTTATAAACGTTAAATGAACTTGTACATTTTTATTTCCCACAAACGACAGGATATTCAAAGATAAGGTTCTTCCTAGTGATAATGTTTTGCCCAGTAGTTGCGAAGAGACAAAGAAGTTGTTGAAAATGTTGGGTGTTGAGTATATATCATATCATGCGTGTTCAAATGATTGTATCATATATAGAGGAGAATATGCAGACAAAGAGATATGTCTGAAATGTGGGCATGATATGTACCATAAATCAAATAAAAATGGTAAATCACATTGTCCTCCTCATAAGATATTGATGCACGTGCATATAATACAAAGGATTCAAAGGCTCTTTCATTGCAAATAATTATTTATGTTGCAGGGATGGCATGCCTCGCATAGAAGTGAGTCGGGAGTTATGTGAATCCCAACAGATTCAATAGCCATGAAGCATATAGAGAATACATGGCCAGAAAAATTCAAGGATGAAGTACGAAGTCTACGACTCAACATAAAAATGGATGGTGTGAACCCGTATTCCCTCCAAAACACCAACTATTTTGTTTTTCATGTAGTAGTGATCAATAACAATATCCCCCCACAGTTTTTCATGAAGAATAAACATATCATGTTGGCTCTTATAGTCCCGGTAGAAGACAAGTGAAGAATATGGATGTCTACCTACAACCATTGCTAGATGAATTTAAGGAATTGTGGGAAGGGATACATGTATACGATGTATCAAGACCCATCACAACAGAGAAGAGTTTTACGTTGTATGGCATATTTTCTTACACCACACATGATTATCCAGTCTTAGGAGTTTTCTCTAGTAATTAACATGTTTATTTATTTGTTTATATACATAACAATATTTATTTGCATATTTAATTCGATGTGATTGACATTCTATTCTTAAACGTTGGCGTGTTATGTATACAATAATTTTGCAGGTCTTGTAACTAAAGGCTATCATGGATGTAAATGTTCTGGACCTTCTCTAAAGGAATGGTGGTCCAACCACCTGCGAAATCCAGTGTATGACTGCTCAAGGGTATTCCTCCTAGAAGAACACCCTTATAGAAGAGAAACATCCGCTTTTAATGGTAAACCAAAGAGAACCCAAAGGCCTGCAATAATGACACCAACAGAATGGATTAAAGAATATGAGAGAGAGAGAACGAGAAGGAGATTACTCAAATGTTCGATTAAAATGGGGATCCTATGTTCGATGATCCAGAATTGTTCGACACCTATGTTGAGAAATTTCCCATTAGGGTGAAAAGGAAATATATCTTTTATGAGCTCCCCTATTGGGAACATCTTAAGATTGCTCACTTACTTGATCCCATGCATATATTTAAAAATGTTTCATATTCTTTATGGAGGAACATATAATTAAAACAAAGTGACACATTGGTTGTGAGGAGAGATCTTATTTATTCAAAAACTAAAAAGAAACATTGGCCAAGACAAGAAAGCAGAGGAGAGGTTGGTCCCTCTTGGTCTTTCAAAGAAGATGATGTCCCATGGATTTTGAAGAAAGAAGATCTTTCTTTGAAAAAGGAAGTTATATTGGGTGTGAAGGTGCCTTCTTTATATAGGTCTTCCCTACGACATTGCTTCACTTCGCGTCAAGACCATTTGTCGGGGTTGAAATCACATGACCATTTGAACCTTCTAAAGGTACGATGTATGTCAAAAATATGATTTTATTATTTGTAATTTTTATTTGGGATAAAACATAATTAATTTTTTATGTGTTTATTTTGTAGTGTCATTATCCTCTGCTCATGCGTGGGTGTGTGAACCATGACTTCCCCAATGATATAAGGCATGAAATATCTAAATTATCTACATTTGTATGTTGGATCACATCAAAGGATATTCATATGGCTAGCATTCCACAGTGGTGTCAAGAGATAGCTGAGATTTTTTGTATGTTTGAGAAGAAACTACCGTCGAGTTTCATGGACTTGCAGGTTCATCTTCTAATTCACCTAGTAGATGAGGTTGAATTATTTGGGGTGGTCTCATGTCGCTGGATGTTTTTTTTAGAGAGGTACATGAAGAAATTGAAAGTATGTGTTCCTCAAAGGGAAAAACCCAAGGGGTCTATGGCAGAGGGGTACATATCATATAATTCTTTCTATTATGCTAGTGATTACATCAAGCAGATCGAAAACACACCAGGTGTATTGATTTGGGACAATGAAGGGGATGAAGAAAAAATAGAAGGGGAGCTTATCCAAATGAATGGAAAAAGGTGCTTGATAAATAGTAAGTGGCTTATCGTTTGTCAAATTTATACACAGTAACTATTCACACTGAACTTCATAATGTATATTTTCATGATCTCATATGTACTATGTGTTGGTTTGATTTCATGAATACATCAACGAATTCATAAATTGATGTCAGAAATAAATTCATTCGTTACAATTCGGAGGCAAAACAGTTGTGGGTCGCATTTTATGAACAGAGAAGGAGGAAATGGGAAAGTGGTAGGAAATAATTCAGAGGGTTGAATGGTAGAAGCATGGCTTATCCTGGTCATTTAAAAGAAAATATGCCAATGATATGCCCCAACAGTTGGGTTGTTGACCAAGTCAAAGAGAAATATGGGGCATCCAGTCGTTACTCGCGTGAAGAAGAGGATGCACTAAACATAGGGATTGGTTGCAAGAACTTGGTAATAATCTTTTTGTACATAGTTTTTAACTTCGTAGTGCACATTTGAATTGTAAGTACATATATATAATTTAATATTTTAATGGTTGGGTTATTAGACACATATTGACACTGTGATTTGTTCATTTTTTTATAGGTGCATTTGTTCCCATCTATGTGGGCATATGGACATCATTTTCTCATAGAGGATGTTGATGATGGACACATAACACAAGACTATGGAGTGGAAGTCGAGTTTGACCAATCTAGTCGTGCTAGCCACCGTGATTAAAACACCATACATGGGAAGTTAGGTTACGTCGAAAAGATACAAGAGATCATTCAAGTGGACTTCTCTTCTTTCCAATGTGTTATTTTTAGGTGCAAGTGGTGGGACACCTTTGATCAGAATAATGTAAAGGAAGATAGTGATAGTGGGATAATATGTATCAACTCTAAGAATATGTGGGATGAAGCTAAGGAACCTTATGTTTTCCCAAAACACTGGAACCAAGTGTCTTTTTACCCAGATGTGATGGATAGGGATTGGTGTCTTGTATTAAGACACTACCCTAGATCAAAACATGTTTTTTAGAACAACACTGTTATCATGCCAAGCGAGGAAGATAATGAGGGTGATGACAACAGAGAGTGATATGTACATGTTTTATTTCATATTTAATACCGTTGTTGTATCTTTTTGTTATATTCTTTATTTCGCTAATTATATTGTTTTTTATTCATCTTCTGACAGAGGAAATGTTAAGTTAATTATAACAAATATTTGAACAATTTTAGTTGGTTAACAGTCAGTTTGATGCGTAATGTGTTTGTCTCTCAAATTATTTTGATTGCATGGAATGATTGTTATTTGAACATATTTATATGTCATTGCATATATATAAAAATGTTTCATCTTCTTTAAGTATTTCTAATTGTGAAATCCTGAAAAATGTTAAATGTTCAGTTGAAATTTTAATGGGATGTGAAATTCTACTTTTTATGTTGATATAATTAGATGTAATGATATGGTTGATATGCATGTTTAATAGTACGATATTTTTTAGGATATGTTAACATGATGATTCAAAAACTAAGTTTATGTACATTTATTTTGCAATTTAAAAGTAAGATTAACAAAAAATGTGGTTTATAATTAAAAAATTAAATTTATAACATGATTTTGTGATCATTTGGTTTTTAATTAAAGTAGTGTTTGTTAGTTTACATACTTTTATCATTTCTTTTGAAAATATTTATAAAATTATGACCCCAATGTTGAGTAAAACCACAATTATTGAAGTAATATTTTAAAATTTGATAGCAATCAACTTACGAAATAATGACAAAAATAACAATAGGAAGATTTGCATCCATAAAATTTTAAAGGCAATATAATGTTTATCATTGGAGATCATAAATTTTTTATAATAACAATTTTTAGTGTAGAAGAGTCTATTCAAAGAGAGTAATTAGTACAATGGAAAATAATATTTATAAATATGTAATTTGTTTTTTTGACAAAAAAAATAGTTAGAATGAATATGTATAATGAACTATCTATGCAATTATAGTTTCAATTTTATAATTATAGTTTCAACCATATTGAACTTTGTGATTTATAAAAATAAACATTATGATGATAACCATCTTATGACAAACATAAACAACAACTAAAATACACATTTATATTTGCTAGCTAACATCATCTAATTATATATACCTCTAGCACATATAAATGCCATTAATTAGCTAGCACACATATCTATTAATTTAATAGTGCATCATCATTGTGATCGCATCTAACAAAAGACAAGCATTTTCTAACATCATCATCACACACATCTAACAAGCATCATTTAACATACACATATATCAAGCATATTTAACATTAAACATATCTAACATGACCTAAAAATGTACACATCAACATATAAATTAATTAAGTATATCATCATGATCAACAGGAAAAATACATGTCTAATGAAAAATGTTATAACATACACATCTATCAAGAACATTTAACATCCAAATCTAACATGACCTAACAATATACACATCAACATCAAC
>SNQJ01S0012891.1:99922-112883 GCA_010110895.2 Picea sitchensis | reverse complement strand
TCCTCCATTCCTCAACATGAAACCTCAACTAGTAATCATTTACCATATGTTCGTATATATGACATCTGGAACAATGGAAGGAGATACCAATATAATCCAAAGCTAGAATATAGCTTCAATTGTCCATTTTTTTTCTCTATTCCGTCAACCAACCCATTTGACAAATCGAGCTCAACCAATATATTGGCTAGATATCGAGCTAAGTCTGTTGTAAACTATTCATCGACCTTTAGGAACGTTCCTAGATAGTTTTCGATGGCTTTGAAGGTTTCACCGACCATAATGTTGATTTTCTCTAACAACCCTTGGTATCCTCAGATACCATGTTGAATTTCCCCTACCCATCACTTGATAGTTGATTCCAAATAAATCACTAAAAATGGCGCAGTAAGAGAATATACATTGCAAACAAACCTGGCAATGCCTCTACTGTTGTATGACCCTATACCGACACACTTCCCAAGGTGTACACGCCTTTCCCTTAGAAAACCCACGTATGTACGCGACTGTCTCCATTGAAACGTGTGTACATTTACAGAAGGACTGTACGAACAATTCCGTACGACACTACACTTTCCTCTNTCTAGATGGACGTCCTTCTCCACCCATCCAAGATCTAGAATCACGGTCCTTTGTGATTCAACCCTCCCTGCATCAACACTTGGATGAAATATCTTCACCCAACCAATGAGATCTCCTCATTTGTGTGTAAGGAAAAGTCCTTCTTTGCTTCTATACTCCTCACACTAGCAAAAGTCCTTCTTTGCTTCTATACTCCTCACACTAGCAAAAGTCCTTTTTTGCTAGGTCTAACCTTCATCTCTCATCAAGGTGTACCTGATCTCAACATCTCACCAAAGATCTCGACCTTGGCATCTCACCAAGGGTCACTTGATCTTGGCATCTCACCAAAGATCCTCACCTTGGTCTCTCACCAAGGTCTCTGTGTCTAATCTCTCAACACAAGTGAGTTCCTCTCGAAGTGTCTTCCTCCTTAACATAGGCTTCCTTTTATAATCACGAGGTTACCCTAAATCCAAAACCATCAAAGATTGATATCTAATCTCACCTTCACTTTAGATCTAACAACTAGGACTTAATTTAACTTTCACTTAAGTCACTAATGCCAAAAACTTAGGCATTAACTTAATTAAACTCATATTAACTCTAAAAGGTCATTCGCTTTAATAATCACTTTACTAAAGTGAAACTCCTAAGTCTCGACGACTTCCACATGCGAAACACAAGCCTATGTGAAAGTACCTGTCCGATGCCACCACTAAGATCAACACATAACTCCATTGCAAGTCCAGGTATTTTAACCTATATTGTATGTTTAATGATTCTCTACACTCGGGAATAGATGGTTGATGTCTATTCTTCAATGTTAATGACTTTGTTCCCCAAAACCGCTTTGTTTGTAGTATGGCGTTCACATCCTCCTTAGTTCTAAAATGGAATGCTAGCCATCCTCTCACCAAAGTGTTAAACCTTGGTGTGTGACCTAACAAATCTTTCCAACTAGTGTGATAAGTTCTTCTCAAATATAAACTTTCCATGGAGGCGATGTCTGGTTATTGTCTTACTCTTTATAACCACCACCTAGTCCATGGTAAAATCCTCCCTGGGCACAACTTCAACTTCGATTTCAATAGCTTCATACACTTTACTCCTGGCATTCCCTAAGTCTTTCTGCCTGGATTTTCTACTAGCTTCTCACCACCCTCATATTGGCATACCACCTCTTCCTTGCTTAGTAAAACCTCCTCCTTCCCTACACCTTGATAGGACTCTACTGTCTCAAAACGTCCGATATCTCTCTACACAAAATTGGACAGGTTGAACACCAAGACTAACTCCCTTAGAGAAGAGGCCTTCCTTCCTTCAAAGTCTCCCAACCCAATGTTTGGACAGTTGATGGTCTATTTCTTTAATGGAATGTTAGGCCTCTTCTAGCCACCTGCCTTGTCCTCTCCATTTCCAAAGGGCGACTNCTTTATTATTATTTTATTATTTTTATTCTCCTTTTGTAACAACTAGTTGCCCCTTAATCCTATTTATTATCATTGACATTAGACTCTTCTTTACCATTCAAAGCTTCATGAAGATCCCCTGATGATGAGTGGAGTGTCCATTCAAAACATTTGCTACATTTCACAACTTTGACAAAATTCTAATTCTAGAAAGTCTACTACAATTATGTTAAACTACAAAAATCTACTTACTCAAACTTTTTCTTTTTTGTCCTCCATTCCTCAACATGAAACCTCAACTAGTAATCATTTACCATATGTTCGTATATATGACATCTGGAACAATGGAAGGAGATACCAATATAATCCAAAGCTAGAATATAGCTTCAATTGTCCATTTTTTTTCTCTATTCCATCAACCAACCCATTTGACAAATCGAGCTCAACCAATATATGGGCTAGATATCGAGCTAAGTCTGTTGTAAACTATTCATCGACCTTTAGGAACGTTCCTAGATAGTTTTCGATGGCTTTGAAGGTTTCACTGACCATAACGTTGATTTTCTCTAACAACCCTTGGTATCCTCAGATACCATGTTGAATTTCCCCTACCCATCACTCGATAGTTGATTCCAAATAAATCACTAAAAATGGCGTAGTAAGAGAATATACACTGCAGACAAACCTGGCAATGCCTCTACTGTTGTATGACCCTGTACCGACACACTTCCCACGGTGTACACGCCTTTCCCTTAGCAAACCCACGTATGTATGCGACTGTCTCCATTGAAACGCGTGTACATTTACAGAAGGACTGTACGGACAATTCCGTACAACACTACACTTTCCTCTAGCTTCAATCAACTAAAACCCACCTGCGGCTAACTTTGCTCTCTCTTCTCCTTGACTTGTATGATCTCTAGATGGACATCCTTCTCCACCTATCCAAGATCTAGAATCACGGTCCTCTGTGATTCAACCCTCCTTGCATCAACACTTGGATGAAATATCTTCACCCAACCAATGAGATCTCCTCATTTGTGTGTAAGGAAAAGTCCTTCTTTGCTTCTATACTCCTCACACTAGCAAAAGTCCTTTTTTGCTAGGTCTAACCTTCATCTCTCATCAAGGTGTACATGATCTCAGCATCTCACCAAAGATCTCGACCTTGGCATCTCACCAAGGGTCACTTGATCTTGGCATCTCACCAAAGATCCTCACCTTGGTCTCTCACCAAGGTCTCTGTGTCTAATCTCTCAACACAAGTGGCTTCCTCTCGAAGTGTCTTCCTCCTTCACATAGGCTTCCTTTTATAATCACGAGTTTACCCTAAATCCAAAACCCTAGATCTCCAGTGATCAAAGATTGATATCTAATCTCACCTTCATTTTAGATCTAACAACTAGGACTTAATTTAACTTTCACTTAAGTCACCAATGCCAAAAACTTAGGCATTAACTTAATTAAACTCATATTAACTCTAAAAGGTCATTCGCTTTAATAATCACTTTACTAAAGTGAAACTCCTAAGTCTCGACGACTTCCACATGCGAAACACAAGCCTATGCGAAAGTACCTGTCCGATGCCACCACTAAGATCAACACATAACTCCATTGCAAGTCCAGGTATTTTAACCTATATTGTATGTTTAATGATTCGCTACAGTCGGGAATAGATGGTTGATGTCTATTCTTCAATGTTAATGACTTTGTTCCCCAAAACCGCCTTGTTTGTAGTATGGTGTTCACATCCTCCTTAGTTCTAAAATGGAATGCTAGCCATCCTCTCACCAAAGTGTTAAACCTTGGCGTGTGACCTAACAAATCTTTCCAACTAGTGTGATAAGTTCTTCTCAAATATAAACTTTCCATGGAGGCGATGTCTGGTTATTGTCTTACTCTTTATAACCACCACCTAGTCCATGGTAAAATCCTCCTTGGGCACAACTTCAACTTCGATTTCAATAGCTTCATACACTTTACTCCTGGCATTCCCTAAGTCTTTCTACCTGAATTTTCTACTAGCTTCTCACCACCCTCATATTGGCATACCACCTCTTCCTTGCTTAGTAAAACCTCCTCCTTCCCTACACCTTGATAGGACTCTACCGTCTCAAAACGTCTGATATCTCTCTACACAAAATTGGACAGGTTGAACATCGGGACTAACTCCCTTAGAGAAGAGGCCTTCCTTCCTTCAAAGTCTCCCAACCCAATGTTTGGACAGTTGATGGTCTATTTCTTTAATGGAATGTTAGGCCTCTTCTAGCCACCTGCCTTGTCCTCTCCATTTCCAGAGGGCGACTTTATGTCGCAGGCTGTCCTTTTGATAGGGCTATCATTAGAGGCTTTCCCCCTTATGTTGTGCTGAAACGTTAGAGGTTGGACTTCCTTTAAAATCTCCCAACTGGATGTTTTGATAGTGGATGGTTTGTTTCTTTTGGTATCGCTTTTCCACAAAATCACTTTGCTTGCAGTATGATGATTACATCTTCCTTATTTGTAAAATGGAATGCTAGCCATCCTCTAACCAAAGTGCTAAACCTTGGTGTGTAACCTAACAAAAGTTTCCAAGCAACTTCTAATTAGTGTGATAAGCTCTTCTTAGATATAAACCTACCGTAGAAGTGTCTCATCATGATCATACTCACCCTAACCACCACTTTGTCCATGGTAAGATCCTTCCCCAACACTAACTTCGATCTTGATTTCGATAGCTTCACACACTTACATCTTGGCATTCCCTTGAGGCTTTCTACCTGAATTTTCTAGCAGCTTCCCACCACCCTCACACTAGCATACCACCTCTTCCTTGCCTGGAAAAACCTCTTTCCCTACACCCAGATAGGACTTTGCTATCTCAAAACCTTCGATCTTCCTCTTTACACAGATTTGGATAGACTGAATGCGAGGACTAACACCCTTAGGAGCTAGATAAATATTTTGAATTTAGAAATAACTACAATTCCCAGCTTAACAAAGAAATTTGACGAGGGTTTGATGGAGGAGGAGCAATCACGGGGATTTAAGGTATTGCAGGGTTTAGGAGTGGTAGGCGAGCAAGTTGACTACTCCATTGATTCAAGGATTAGGAATGGTAGGGGAGCTAGTTGGCTACACCATTGATTCAAGGTTTAGGAATGGTAGGCGAGCAAGTTGACTAATCCATTGATCCTATAGAACGTTTGTTAGTCTTCTCTAATGGAGCTAGTTTGGAGGAGTTAGTCTTCTCTAATGAAGGTTTCTTGTCGAAGGTTAGGCTCCATGCGTTGTTGGAGGAGATGCTAGGGACAAGCTCGATGCCCTCAGGCAAATCATCGGAGATGGGTGCAAGTGCGAAGTTTCTAGAGCATAATGATATCCCTATTAGAAGGATAAAGTTCCCCTTTGGAAATGGAGAGAATAAGATAGGTAGCCAAAAGAGACTTGACATTCAATTCAACAAACAAGCCATCAACTATTCGGACATCGCGTTGGGAGATTTCGAAGTAAGGTAAGCCTCTAAAGTGAAGCCTTAGAGAACGATGTCCAAATTGGAGCGAAGAATTAAGGACATGGAGGATATAATCTTGAAAAAAGGTTGAGATGAAACGTTTTCAAGAAACCAACCAAAAGGAAATGGACAAGTTGAAAGATAGTATTGATAGATCCTTGGAATCCATGCTCATGCAAACCTTGGAGGTGATATGCCCTGAAAGAGATAATGTGGTCCAAGGACTTAGAAAACCTAAGTCTGAAATTCTATGCCACCTGAATCTCACGAGGGGTCATCCATGACCTAGGAATAAAGTGAAGACTTAGAGAACAATGTATCAGAATTGGAAAGAAGGCCTCAGGACATGGAGGATATAATGTTGAAAAGGGTTGATATGCAATGTTTTCAAGAAACCATCCAAAAGTGAATGGATAAGTTGGAAGATATTATCGAGAAATCCATGTAATTTGTGCGCATGCAAGCCCTAGACAAGATATGCCCTAAAAGAGATAATGTGGTGCAAGGAACTCATGATAAAAAAGTTGATACAAAAATTCAAGTTGAATTACATCCCATGAAAAATTGGATTCCAGGAGGGTTTAACTCTAATATTGTAGCGAATCATGGATGGGTTCCTAAGGGTATCCACTTTCCCAAGGTTGAATTAAGAAATTTTGATGGAACATATGTTTTTAAATGGGTGAATCAAATAAAGCAGTAACTTCAATTGCATAATAATACCAAGGAAAAGCAAATCATTAGGGAAATTTTGAGGTAAAAAATGGGTCTCAAAACAAAAGATGTACTATCAAAATCAACTTTAAAAGAACCAATCACATTTTAGAAAATCACGTTCAAGTCTATGATATGGAAATAAATGACAAATCAACACTTAACCTGTCAACCAAAGAAATAAATCAGCAATGAAAATGCCAGAGGTGTGAAGCCCGCATTCAATAATAAATTCCATAAGTGCAATGTTAGGATTAATGGGCAAATCGTTGAGGGTTTATTTGTATTGATTATGCCAGAGGTGTGAAACTTGCATTCAATAATAAATTCCATAAGTGCAATGTTAGGATTAATGAGCAAATCGTTGAGGGTTTATTTGTATTGATTTCATCCTTAGTGCACAAATAAAGTGAGATGTTTCAAGAAACTAGTATCAATGATTGTGATCAATCGCTAAACCCTTAATGGTAAATTCCAGTACTTTATATTTCAACGATAGACCAAAAGCATGAAATTGTTTAGACTTTTGGTGGCAACACCCTAGACTATTTATTGTGTTTCCTTTAGATCCATCCACAAAATACAAAATTAAACCATCATATCCAATGTATATGCAATTGTCCTAATGATTAAGCATGAAAAGGCAAGGCGATTTGCAAGATAAAATTCAAGTCTAAGTAGATCCAATAAGCTAGGCTAAAGGACTTGAAGATGCAATGTAGATCTAGAAAATAAACCAATTAAACCCTAGATTGCAAATAAAACAAAGAAAAAAAGAAAATTGAAACTTCCAAGGTGAGTGATAAAGAAAATGAAGATGACCAGTGCTTGACTTCCACTTGGGTTGTGGGGTCTCACTTGGCCTCTCTTGAATCTTTGTCCTTGTAGTAGACTTTGGGATTTTAGGCAACCGTTAAGTGTACCTAATAAATTCTCTAAGAGATACTTGGATGCTTCAAGTTTTCGATGAGGAGAAGAGTTGTTTACAAGCTCTTCTAAGTAGCAAATGGGTAGCCCCTATTCTACCCTAGAACCAGAACTAGAAATAGAAATTTGCTTGATTCAATATCCTAGATCTACTAATAAGTAACTAAATATTGCAAGAAATTACAAAGTAATTACCTCACACGCTCCTCTAGCTATAGCAAGATGTTCTTCCTGTGGCCCTTTGCTAGCTCTTTCATCCAAGATAACCTGTTACATGCAAACACTCTTGATAGGCCTAGCGAAGAAAAATCCTCGAGATAAACCAAGATAGATAACTATGAAAGCAAAAATGAGACAAATGTTTCCTCTTATTTTCCAACTAGGTTACAATGAGGAAGAGGTGCCTCATAAAACCACGAGTGAAAACCATGTGCTAATACAACCTCTAGTTAAGTGTTCAGGTTAAATCATGCGAAAATAAAAGAGGTGCCTTCAAAACCATCAACAAAAAGTCACATGTGTGGTCATAGAAGGCTCATAAACAAGTGTGCCCTCCCAACAAATTGCATGAAGTGTGGAATAAAATCTCAACCAACCACCAAGAAATGTGGAATAAAAACCAATCCCATGAAGTATGTAATAAAAGTGCACTCCAAGAGAGAGAATGTGATGGATGGCAAGTGTGGCTCATTGAATGAGGTGCTTCATTGAAGATGTGGTCCAATAAGCTCATAACTAACTCATAACAACCTTAGGAATTGGTCTAGGTGGCTCTAAGAATCCCTCAACTAACTCCAACTACCTAAAAAACCTCACACGTGTGGTTAAGAAGGCATAACAAGCTCCAACCAGCTACACATGTGGGAAGATATGTCCGAGAAAACAAGTGCACCCTCTAGGAATGGTCTACGTGGCACATGATGATGAGATGGAGTCGCTGTCATTGCCTAATGCACTGCCATGGATCCCAAAGCAATTACATGTATCCCAATGAAGTACACAAATCCCAAGAAAAAATTGCACGGATCTCAATGTAGATAGATATGACTATATACAAGTACATAGATCCCAAGGCAGCAACATGAATCCCAATGCAATGTCATGGATCCCAAGGCAAATAGACAAATATCAAGGCATAGCACATAGATCCCAAGGAATAAATGCCACCTCGATGCATTTACACAGATCCCAATGCATAGTGCCCACTCATAATGGTGTGTCAAGCCCGATTATACAAGTTATCATGTGCACAATAAGTGATCTCTTTTAACAACATCATAACATTAGTTTAATTTTAAGATTTGCTTAAGTTTTACCATGGGGGGACAACCTTAACCCCTATTACATGTGTTAACTCCTAAGACCGAGAAGTATTTCATAGATAGCTAAGATAGAAGTATGTAATAATATGATGGATGATATATGGAAGGGAAATAAAGGGAGTTCATGGGTTAACCTTCATAGTCATATAAGATGTGTAGGTCTTCATGTGCTAGCTTTCAAGAGCTAGGGGGTCTTCATCTTCTACTCTTTAAATATTCATGTGGGCATGGTGAGGGGTGTGCTTGGCTTAGATTTACCACCTCGACACTTTATTTCACCACCTGTTTGATATTTTTGCCCTTTTCTTCTAATTTTTTTCATTTCTTTTACTGGATTTGAAGAACCCTTTAATTTTGAGATCCTTTGTTTGAGTGGCATGCATTGTTATTAAGCATGGGACTTGGGGTAGGAGCCTTTTATTGAGGTGGGATGCTCTAGCATTTTTAGTCTTTGGCTTTTGACTTTTTCAAGCAGCAACTATCTCGAGCACTTTCTCTCTTTTATGTTGAGGTTCTTAGACGAGTCTTCAACTTATAACCTTGATGAATGATTTCTGATAAGTTAACCATGAGTGGGAGATATGATTCATGGAATGGAATGAAAGGGAAAAGATGGAAAGTGTTAAGTATGGTTGAGGATATGACATATGCTACATTCTACTCTGTTTCTCTAGTAGTACAACCTGACTCAAAAGGTGAAAACACTTATCTAAAGGAAAATTATGACCATGGTACAATGGGAGCAAATGGTAATAATTGTTAGTGTTATGAAGTGTTGTTAGATCACACTTAATGTTTACCACGTTCAGAACTAGTTAAGAAACCATCACACCATGTCTAAGCAGGAAACCACACATGAAACCATAGCACAACAATTGAAGTAAACAAGCTATACCGAGAGAACATAGCACCATGTGAGTGAAAGCATAGTGTACCAATGTTGAGGTTCTTAGACGAGTCTTCAACTTATAACCTTGATGAATGATTTCTGATAAGTTAACCATGAGTGGGAGATATGATTCATGGAATGGAATGAAAGGGAAAAGATGGAAAGTGTTAAGTATGGTTGAGGATATGACATATGCTACATTCTACTCTGTTTCTCTAGTAGTACAACCTGACTCAAGAGGTAATGGCACATATCAAAAGGAAAATTATGTCCCACATGGTACAATGAGGCAAATAGGAAAATTGTTAAGGTTATGAAGTGTGTTAGATCACACTTAATGTTTACCACGTTCAGAACTAGTTAAGAAACCATCACACCATGTCTAAGCAGGAAACCACACATGAAACCATAGCACAACAATTGAAGTAAACAAGCTATACCGAGAGAACATAGCACCATGTGAGTGAAAGCATAGTGTACCATTGGTCAGTGGATATGCCATCTGAGGTGTATGAGATAGGAGCTGATATACCATGGTTGAGGCATTTGAAGAACTGAGGAGAAATGATACGAAGTCAGATCATCATGAATTTCAAGGAGAGTTGGAGGAAAATGTCTGCATGTGGATGGCATGAGCAAGAGACCTCATGCAAGCTGGAACACACCACACTAGCAGAAGGGTCGTTCTGGGACTGTTATCATTGAAGGGGCAACAAACTCCAATACTCAGTCAAATTATGATCAAGGATACTTTCCAATTGCTGGACATTTTTGTGAATTTTACATGGGTAGTAGCAGGTGAAGAAAAGTGGAGTTCTTTATGGGGAAATAACTTTCTGAATGGTTTGATAAGAAATGAAGATTATCCAACCAAGACACATAGTAATGTACTTAGGCATCTGCTCTGGGATGGAGCCTGAATGTTCTAACTGAAGACATTTAGAACTGCGTTCTAAAATATTTGAAGGAAAGATTAACAAATGATTGCCACAAGACACCCCACTAATAGGTGGAATTACCATAGGAGACAACTCTGGCAGGACATGTCTACAACTATTCATGCTTTTGCCCTACTGCGTCTTGTTAGAGAAAATAGTGTTGAAAAAAATGATTATACGAGATACACATGAGAAATGGGATATGATATATTATTATAAATAGAGTCATTCAATAGAACGATGGGGATCCTCCTTTATTTCATTAATTAGGTAGTTGTGCAACCTAATTGTCCTAAGCACTTTACTAACTAATGATCTAAGATTCTTATATCTATTTATTAAAGTCATTTGTTAAGAATATGACTTTATTACATCTAGGCTTAGTATTGGAGTGCTAATACTCCAACACCCCCCTTAATATGGCAGTACTATTTTGATCTATTATCACCCCTAACATAAAAAACTTATTAAGATGATTATAGTTATGATATAAGAAATTACTACTTTATTTTTCAGCTGCTCAATTTTCCCAGATTCATCTACATCCATCTAAGCAATCATGTTGTGATCTCTTATTGAATCAGGATTCAACCTAAGCTATCATTTTGAGATCTCTTCTCACTGAGGCAAGAGTCCACCTAAGAAAAATATGATGCCATCTCTTCTTAATGAAGGAAGAATAAATTCACCTTTGTTATCACAGGATTTGTACTTGTGAAAGCCCTCCACAAGATCCCCGAATTTTGTGTAACTATGGAAGAATCTACCACTATCACCTAAGTAGAGACATACCTCGTTTTAGTGATGGAAGAGGTCCACCACAAGGGAGGCCTCCCTGGTGACCTCAATGGATCAAATAGCAAGATTCAGCCAACCCTACTGCCCCCTATCTTGATCACTTGTTAGTTAGGTCTAGGTCTAGGAGAGGGATAACGGATAACACGATAATTGTTGTACCTGTACGAGACAATAAACAACTTGCAGCATATATAGACAATTCTCAAGTTATAGAGTGCAAAAATAGCCCTTTAAACACTAGATAAGTAAAAATTGCTATGGCTGTTGCAAATTACAGCAGCAAACCAATTATATAACAGCAATAAATAGATTAAAACAGCAACAAGTAAAAGTGCTCCGAAATATAACAATTGAGCATGAAAAGTAAGCATTAAACAAGTAGATTATTATCAAATTACTAGGAGTAATTTTTGGACAAGTTAAGCCACTTATAGATGGGTGTATGCAGCAATTTAATCTAGTTTTCAGTGGCTGTAGCAAACTTTTATTACAGAAGCAATAAATACTTTAAGTTTGCTAGAGTCAGGGTTAGTAATGTTAGTAGGATGTTTGAGAGAGTGAGAAAATTGATTTTAACAACTATTTTAACTAGTGTTACCAACATCGGCAGTGGCAAAATATCGCTGAGGGCCAGAAAATGAAAATATCGGCAACATCGGGGAAAATATCGGAAAATGTTGTAAGAACGAAAAAAATACAAAAATATTATTTTTTTTTCAAATTTTTAAATATATAAAGCATCAACAACATTGCATCCTCCTCGTCTTTGGTTGAAGGCAAACTTGCCTCTTTCTCCTTTGCTCTCCAAATCCCACACTCTACTTGCAAAATGAGAGAAAAACAAGACAAATTTCGGCTTTATTTCCGGCATGTCCCGAACCCGTGCGACATTTTCAGTCGCAACGCGATATTATTGCGCTATTTTCGTAGTTCGTGCGATATTTTCGGTGATAATATTGCCAATCTTCGTTTTGGCGATATTATTGCCAACGTCGCGATATTATCACGATGTTGGTAACACTGGTTTTAACCACAAGAACACCTCTAGGTTAGTGCCGTTGTCCTCTAGGGCCTATGGAGTCTGAAATACATTAGCTTGAAGATTGATCTAGATTAAACAAGAAGGGTAAAGTCTAAACGCTAAGGTGCAAATACACTTGGGCCTTAGGTCTTAGGCTTTGAGAAAAAGGTACCTGTTATCGCACAGTTTGTAATTAGGATAATGGATTGATGAAAGGAGGTCAAACTGGCGTAACTGAACCATTCCCACCCACTGTCACCTCGATGGGAAAGTTTCTTTCTATTTAGGGAGGGAAGGCCCAGGGGAGACGTCCTCGGTGACCTGGGGTTTTGAGAAGGCAAAAAGGCTTAGAAAGGCTAAGTGATAATAATCCCCCTCACAAGTCACCACCTGATCAGAAAGTCCAGTTTATAGCCAATAAAGATAATCGGAAGTAGTAACCAAGAAGTATCCTTGCCCGAGAACAAAGCAACAATGAAACTACATGTGCAATCTTTCTTGTTGGTTAGTACTTCATATAATCAATGACTTTCTGATAATAAGCAATTGATAAACGATATTATTGTTGAAGCAAATCAAAGTTGTAAAATGGCAATGATTACAATATATATATATATGCAACTTCACAATAAACAATGGCAATTTATCATCAATGTAATAATACTTGAAGCACCGTCTTAGCTAATCATTCAATTGCTTTTAAAGAGAATAGATGCTGCAATAAATATGTTTATAGCACAAGTAAAAGGTAGCATCAATAGGGTTAGAAGATTAGTCTTAGGCGAGGGTTAGAAAAGTTAGTAAGAGATTGCTCAAAGTGTTTGGAAGTTGTTTGAGATCAAAGTACTCAACACACAAGGCCTTAGATCAGTGCGCTCCTAGGGTA